>VZTH01018022.1:389601-469596 GCA_013397815.1 Aleadryas rufinucha
AAAAAAAAAAAAAAAAAAAGTAAAAATTGAAGGATATAACTTAAAACCCCAGTCATATGGAAAGTCCCAGAAAAGGCTCAGAATTCCATTATTTTGGCAAAAGCAGAGCATGCTTGGGCAGCATTAAAAATGAAGCATAACTTAATACTGGAGGGTTTCCTGATGAGCATTCTGCACTGAACACCAGATTGTTGACACGTCTGCAGTGTATTTTAATATGATTTTCACTAGAATTTTTCCCCTTACAAGGATAACTACTCTGGTCCATAAATTCCATCCCATATTCTATTTGTTTGATGACCCATAACTAAATTTCCAACTGCAATAACATTTCACCTCTGATTTTAGCTCAGAATGTGAAAACTTTGGGATTAGCCACTCTTCCAGCAGTGGGAGATCACCAGGACTGACAGGTAAGAGGTCCTATTTTCCAGCAGTGACTTGTAATAAAACCCTGGTGAGATCAGGTGGTGAAGCCTACATGGGTGGCTTGCTGCCTCGATTTCAGCTTTGTTTTTGCCTTTAGTTCTTTTCAGAAAACGATATCATTAAGGCGGTGTTTCCATGCTGATGACTCCTGCTTCATTCATCTCAGGCTCTTTCTGCTTGCTGCTGTTTCTTTCCCCAGCAGTTCCTCAGCTTGCCACCAGCATTAATGATGTGCCACTAGAGATGCTTCATCCTTTTCATGTCTTTGCAGCGTGGCCATTAGGAAGCAGAAGTTTCAATGGCTGCTACCACCACGTTTGTTCCCTTTGACAGAAAACTCATTTTACAGCATAGCTGTGATACTTTGGAAATGCTTCTCAGAAATCAGGGATCTGTCTGAAATTCTACACTGGAGGCAAATGAAAATTTTTAATAGATCTGGGTCTTAGTTCCGCTAATTTCAATGGTTCGTTTCGCTGTTCTGGCAGTCAGGATCCATTAGTGGAACAGAAGGAGAAGCATGTATAATGCATGTACAGCAACCACATTCTAATCTCAAATTTCTTTTTTCTTTTAAGTTCTTATTTTTTAAAATAAATATATAATGAGTTACTGACAGTACTTAACAATATCTTATACTAGACACTGTAATACCCCAAATAAATACTTAATTTCTGCTTTCCTGCAACTTCACTAGGATTACATCATGTCAGATTACTCTAAGTCTGCTTTAACCCAGTTTGAAAACACTGGTTATTCAAAGATCCTTACAATTCTTAATTTCACTCTTTGAAATACCTTTTCTTTTGGTTCCTTTACACAGTTTTTCAGGCCTGTGAAGGCCACAGAGTTGTTAAGTCAGAGCAAGCCTGCAAGTGAGGAAGCTGGGAAAGCAGAAATGCTGTTTCAGCTCTCAACAGAGCTCCCTGCCTTCCTCTGCCGCTGGCCAGCAGCACCTTGTCCTGCTGGGCAGGGAGACCACAGCATCACAGAAGGGCTTGGGTTGGAAGGGACCTTAGGGATTCTCCAGTTCCATCCCCTTCCAGGGGCAGGGATGCCACCCACTAGCTTGGGTTGCACAGGGATCCATCCAACCTGTACCTAATTCAACCTTTGGACAGTCTGACATGGTAGCAAACATACCAGTGGTTTTTGTGATGTATAAAAGCATCTAAGGAGAACATGAATTCAATTCTTACCATGAGATAGCATGTGGTTTTGATCTATTGGCCTGCTTGTAGATCAGGACCACTGAGTTAGAAGGGAGGTGTGCACTACCTTCCTCCACCCAGAGAAGTCATTAACATATGCTCCCTACCATGAATTAAATTAGTTTAGATTCTCCTGACGATGCAAATAAACTCATGAAGCACTGCTCTATAGGGCTGCAAACTAACCCATTTGAAAAGACTTTTTCAGCTTTTGTTTATCATTCCATATGATAAACAGCTACCTCCCCAAATTATCAGGAAAAAAAATTTTAACCATTCAGCAAATAACAAAAATTGTGTTTTAATGATAAATAAAAAGTCACAAAGCTCAGCATGTTTTGCTGAGAACCATTAATGAGGGAAGATGGTGAGGCCTGTAAATTTACCTTCTCTTTTGTTAACACTTTTCCATCTGCAATCCATATACTTGAAAAAGAAATAGGTTTCTTATATAAAATTTAGAGAAAAAACCTAGATTTTGATGCTCATTTCAACTGCTGCCTGATCTTGTGTTGAAGTCTTCTGCAAAGCTGAAATGACTGAGTTCCTAATCCCTCTATGTTTCTCTGAAAATCAGCACCATAATGATGACATTAATTATTGTTGTCTTTGACTTTCCTTCCTTCGTAAATATCAGCTTAAAAACCAGCTATTAAAATAGCCTTCCTGTGGTAGGAAGCACCTTATCTTGTACTTTTGTGTCCCTGTAACATCTGCATATGATACTCTGAACTTTGCTGCTGCTCCCAATTAAAAGCAAAACAAAAAAAAAAACAAATAAAGTTGATAATACTTTGTAGAAAAAGGACTTAAACAATATCCTGCTTGTTGGAGAAAACCCAACGCAATGTGTTCCTTTAGTGTAGGAAATAGGATGCAGTCTTGGGACACAATAAAGCCCACAA
This sequence comes from Aleadryas rufinucha, assembly GCA_013397815.1. Lineage (NCBI taxonomy): Eukaryota > Metazoa > Chordata > Aves > Passeriformes > Aleadryas > Aleadryas rufinucha. Next base: position 392,147 of record VZTH01018022.1, read on the forward strand.
AGTGCCCTTCCCTTACCTCTGCCTTCTGATCCCATTCCTGTGCTCCACGGGCTTCCCAAAGCTCACAGCACTTGTTTTCTGCATGGTTATCCAAATAGAAGATACTGCTATCTCCTCAATTTCCAAAAATTTCTGGCAATCTGTAAGGTCTTATTTTGCAGTGTGCATTTGGAAATACTCTCTCATCCTTTTGCACTCTTAAAATGTATTTTAGTGACTTAGTTTTAAAAATCTTTAGTGTCTTCTGTACAAAAGCTTTAAAACTGACTATTTATTTGGTTGCATCAGTCCAATTCCCAAATCTGTGAGATTTGGGAATTGCTTTATCTTGGGTATGTGTTTCAGGTCTCTGTAGCAGACCTGTCTAAATTCAGCTGTTACTCTGGTTCAACTAAATGAACAGATTTACACAACCCTGTCCCAGCACCAAAACCCAAACCATCAAGAGAATGGGATTTATGCAAGCCAGGATCCAAACTATAGCTAGTCTAAAAATACACGTGAGAGAAAAGCACAAGATAGAGATTCCTTTGGGCTTGAATTCAGCCAAAATTTTGTTGTTTGCGTATGCAGAGTCCATTTTTCCTGAACCAGCAGTGCACATACTGACAGCAGGCTCCCCGTGAACCCTCCCACAGCAGCCTGGGGAGATGTGAGCCCTGTTAGACTCCTGCTGCCTGAAGATGGGTCACTGAGCCCCAAACTCTCAGACAATAGAAGATGATGACCAGATCGATGCAAAGACAAACAAGACAAGGTACCACCATAAAATCTCTGGAAACAAGACAGCAGGCAGGAGAAACCTGTTTCACTCACATTCTCATGTTTAACTGTGGCCAGTTGGCTGTTCACAGTATTTTGTGCAAGCAAAAATGCAATAAAAAGAGAGGATGAGGACAGGCAGGGTTGGTACTGCTGACTGAGGATCCGCAGAGCAAATCACAGGATCTCCACTGGCCCCAGACACAACAGAGGGTGTTTTCCCAGAGAAGTGTCTGCTGGAGAAGACACTGCAGAGTTAGATGGTGGGATGAACGTTTTTCGTCTCAAAATGGGTGTTGGCTCATGTCGAAAGGGTGTCTCAATCTCTCCCCAAGAAAGCCATTGCCAGTACTTCTCTGCGACTTGGCATGATCATCTGTCTCTTTTCCAGAGAAAACTGCTGCTCTGTCTCCACCCTTCCATGTGATAGGGGAGGCTTAGCAACCACATGTAGACCTCAGTGACAGATGTGAGGTGAAGAGCTCTGTCCAGTATCTAAGTAAGGGAAAATATAAAGGTCCTTTGTCAAGCCACTGCAGACACAGAGAGTGAAATGCCTAAATGCACTATTAACAAACTTTTAAAAGAGCAAGCAGAAAGCATCTCTGAGATTTTTCAGATTTTAAATAAAGAATGGTTCATTTGAACATGATTTATGAAAAACTCCAAAACCTTAAAGGTTTATCTGAAAGCTCATGGGGTCAATTACTGCTTGAAAGCATTGGTTCAGATGTCCAGTCTTCAATGGGGAAATGATCAGACCCCATTGAAGGGCAATCAGGAGTCCCATTCAGAAAGGATTATCAGTAACAGAGTAATTTCTGTCTGAATTTCAGACTTCTGCACACTGACCTCAGAAAAATCCTGGCAAGTGCTTTTACAATTACTATATTCACAAAAACCTTCAAAAGGATTTTTTTTCAAATTCCTCAATTATTTGCAAATAGACAACATTTATCTGCATATCACTTAAATTCACAATCCTCTTAAAAACATGTGGTCTTGATTTGGCACTATCTGTTTCCATTTGATGCAATTCTGTGACTCTGTATCAGATAATTGCATATTTCATTTGCCTTGCATATTGAACCGAGGTCTGAATGCTGCTCTCCCAGCCCAATTACTCCAGGCTAATGAACAGCAAGCCAGAATACAGGGCTGGTAAACCAAAATCAAGGAGAACAATAATCAATGGGCACTTCTATATATTTTTTCAAGAACATACGATGGCCAGTGCCGAGCTGAAATTGTATTTGTTTATACAATTGTTCCATTTGGAACTCCTCATTTGGAGCTAACTTCAGAAAATGTTTCATCCAAGTACTGAGTGGTACCTTCATCACTTATTATATCTTTCATTTTACACCCACAATTAATATTACTCACAAATGAAAACCCTCAGTTGCCTGTCTGCATCATTTATCCACTTGATTGATAGCTGATGCAACTATTTTGGAGCGCAAAACAGCGTCTGCATATTTGGAGGCTACTTTAGCTGTCTAATTAGGTTTTCAACTCTGTGTGATGCAGAAATCATCTTCCAGCATGCTCATTCTCCAAATTCTTTCCTAACATATAATGATCAGGTTTGGACCACCAAAACTCGTGAGAAGCTATCAGTTTTATGTTCTGCTAGAAAAGTAATATTGAAAATAAATTTAATTAAAGGAAAATGTAATGGGATGATGAATTCACTGGCACAGTAAATGCACACCTGCCTCAATATCAAAATTAGGATAGATATCAAAAAAGTCTCAACATTTCAGAGCTGGCAGGTTAAGACATCTTTTCAAAACATCCAAGAGAACTGTGTCTCTCAGATGAAATGGATTCCTTCAGATAGTTCTACAGACACTCCTACCTCTACCTGGAAAAGTGCACTTTGACTCCTTTCTCCAAAATGAACAGTGTGGATCGATGTTCAAGACACGGAAAAATAAAAAAAAAAACAACTCAACATACACGTGTTCTTCTCAGAAAACAACCAGTCTTACAACACGTGCTTTAAATTACAGGCGAGCCTCTGCACTTCACTGAGTGAGGAGGGATTTTGGCACGTATTTACACTCCTTCTGAATGGGGGAAAGAGGAAATTATTTAGGGCTTGGTACCACTTATGCTCCACTTGCATAAATGGGAATTAGGCAGCAGAGAGTTACTGAAAAGCCTCCCTGCTCCGAGGGGCGAACACGCCACGGGCTCGCTTCCGCGATGGCTCGTGCGCGGAACGCTCGGTCCGCGTAAACAGGAAACCAGGTCTGCTGTGTCATGAGGGAAAACTCTCCCATGCCAGTGATTCCTCTCATGACAAAACAAAATTTCCAAGCTGCAACATCTGAGTGGTGTCAGGTGTCATGGCTTGACTCTAAAATCAGGAAACTTCTTTCCACTACGTCATCGTCACCAGGAGGTAGATGGTTAAAGGGTGGAATAGTAAGTTAGTATACTTTTGTCCACCGATGACCATCTTAGGGGAGATGAGGGAAATGAAGGTAAGTATGCTGTAGTAGCACAATCTAGGATAATATCCATCGTTCCTCTGGGGAGGTTTCCCACAATACTTTATACTGAGGGCTTACTTCTTATTTACAGTATATGCCTGGAGTAGAAATTCAAAGGAGTACAACCTTATTGTACATTTGGGGGCTTCTAAAATGCTAATCATGATAAGAAAAATCAAGAGCATCTTCATTTTTAAATAACACCAGGTTTTCTGCAAAATTATGATTGGTTACATTTTGATTTTCTAAGTTTGTTGCAAATGGAAGTGAATCGGACAACACTCGCCATCATAATTGCTTTCTGCGTGAAGAGGTCTTTTTGAGGCTGGGCTGGCTGCTGCTGTTTTAATCAGAAGGTTGTCTATTTGTATGTTAATAGTTTCATCCTGGTTTATTAGGCTTGTTGATGAAAAAGCAAAAATCAGATGCTTTACTATTTTCAAGCTCCACTATTAATCTGTGATTTTTTTTGGTGCCAACACAGAACCATTTCAGCATCCTCTGCCTTAAATCCTCTTAATGAAAGCATGAAGAATGACAAAATACTTCCTTTCATAAAGCAGAAGGCTGTGCCAATTCACTTTCAACATGCTCATTCAGTGGAACTGAGGTAAATATGTTGCTCCACAGGTGCTTCTCCTTGCAATAACATACTCCCTAGTAATCCATTAAATTCATCTCATGCTCTGTTTAGTGCCTGCTCTGTGAACTGCCTAGCTGGTTAAGGTCATTGTGATAATAGCACCAGGTTAAACAGCATGGGTGTGTTGAACTCTGACATCCATCCACTTTGGCCACAATACAGATAAGAAATCACGGGCAGCTTTAGAGGTGCAGTATCTGCTCAGACCGACACGATCTTTCACCTTCTCCGTCTCCTTGCAAGCCAAAAACCTTAGATTAGAAAAAATATCTTGAACCTCAGGAGTCCTTAAAATAATTTAGTGCATTTAGAAATAACAGATCAGTGACTGGAAGGTTTTCTGTTTGTTTGCACTCAGTGAAGGAGCCCAGATAAAGGGCAGGGGGAGCATGAGTGTCCCGCGGGCAGCAGAGGGTGTGTTGGTGGTACCTGTGCTCAGGTGATCCAAAACAGCCCCACTGCTCTCCTGGTGCCTGTGGAGGAACCTCAGAGCCATCACTGCTTTGTTCACAGTATCTTCCCTTTTCAGGTTTAAAAAGAAGCTGAGTATAACTCCTGGATGATAACCCCCTTCATTATGAGGTTCCTGTTAAAGGCAGACAAATAATTGCCAGTTAGTAAGTCGCTATTAAATTCAGCCCCAATTCAGCCCCAGCAATCCTTACAAAAGCCTGACGGGTTTTATTTTATTATTTCCTTTGCAGGGTGTTGGGAAGTGTAATCACTGGTAACTAATCAAACTTCTTTCAAACACCCACAAATATATAAAGAGAATGAAATGATTAATTGTTGGGCTAAGCCATTTTAAATGAGACCTCATCTAAATGAGCAGATTTATTTCCAGAGCAAGCTGGGTGTAAATTTAGCTGGTTTTCAAAGCTCTGAATGTAAAGTATGCCTGGATTTGAGGATGAAGTGGGTTATGGGTGGCTGTAGAACCTCTCCCAGACATCCAGCAATGCAAAGCAGTGAAAAATAGACTGCAATTTTGCAAAATATTGTTTTAAACAAAGTGTTACTGAGGTTAATAAGTGCTACTGTTGAGTACTGTTAATTACAGGCAGGAGTAGATGGGGACATTAAACTGAGAGAATTTATAAAATTTCATTTCATGAAATTAAAATAAGCATTCTTTTCCCTCACATAACTCTTTCATTAAAGGAGAAGAATTAAAATATTTTGTGAAACTTCCTTCTCTCTCTACTCAGTTCCTGGGGTTTCCAATCAGTTCCTTATCTTCCTATTTTGTTCCTTTCCTGCCTAGTTTGTTCATTTCATTTCTACCTGTTTTGTTTCAGGATGGAGTTTTAAGGAGTAAAAAACCCACAAACATCTTTGATTTTGCTCTCACTCTCTTGAAAAATCCCTGGAATTTGCAAAAATCTTGCCACAGGAACTTTAACTCAGCACCATTACCCAAGTCTACTACAGTTATGATAATCATAATCTCTAATAGTGTCTTTTCTTAGCAATGTCACTGGCTTATCACTCCATATTTATTTAAAAAGGAATATTGTGGGAATGAAATACTTGTATCCATCCAAACATAAGCTCACAGAACTGCAATACCCCTCTCCAGAGGCATGCAGCATCACCCATATTTAGAAATAAATAATTAGAAATGAGGTAGCATTAATGTATACAGTGAATATTCTTTCTCTCAGGCACAAAATTAATTTGTACAATTCAGTTTAATGCACAATGGTGTGCACATTTTTTTTACGTACTAAATACATTTAAAAATGTAAGAATCAGCCCCACCAAAGCCCTAATTGAAGAAATAACCCAAAACTTAGCTGATTAAGGGGCCTCAGTGCACAACATGGGTCTCACACTTCGTGCACTTGTGGGCATTGCATCCACGCTTTGCCCGTGCTCCTGGAGGGAAACTGCCAGCACCAGAACCTTTGCAGAAATCTGCCTTTAAATGCAAACAAATATCTATGGAGAGCATCTCCCTGAGTTGGGAATATCTGATCCCAACTAATTAGAGCTGCTGCAGCAGAGGGGAGGGTCCATGAGGAGCCGAGGTGTGCGGGCGCGTGTCCAGCCCCGCGAACGCTCCTCCTGCAGCTCTCGCACGGCGCAGTTTATTTTTTGTGGCACGCGTTTAACAGCCCAGTATTTCATACTTGTCCCCAAGGTAATTGACAAAACAGGTTCCTAAAGCCATTTAACAATTTTAATGACAGCAGCTGAAAGATACATTTAAAAAAAATAACATTCTAAGCCAAACATTTTTTGTCGTGTGACAAAATGTGACAGGGTTCCCAAATTTGCTGTTCCGTGGTGTTCCATTTCTGTAAAAACTCTCGTTGAGGCTGTAGGTCACAAAAGAAGAATGAAGCCCTGGAAAGAGATACAATGACTACTTAATTCTGTGTGGGATTATAAGCAGTGGCCTGTGGCAATTCCTTATGTCTCTCTGGGTAGTGATGCTTTTCCAGCACCATTTTTTGTCATCACACAATTCCATTGTGAAATACTCTTTTCATGAAGGAGAAAGAAAGAGCTGGTTACACCCTGCAGTGTTTTGGGGAAGACTAAGAAGCATGGTTTGCAGGGAGTATGTGTGAAATATGACATTTCATTATGTGTAATTATTTTTTAACCAGTAATGTCCATGTTGAAATGAGTTTCTTATTTTTGGAATGCATGGGGAGTGGCTGGGGAGGGGAGTCATGTTTTTTACCCTGTTAATAAACTCAAGTCATTCTTATGCTAAAGCAATTTCTCAACAAAACAAATTTCTCTCCATCTGGGTAATGGCACACCCAAATGTGATTACATTACAAGAGATTTTAAATTAAATTTCAAGGTAGGAGAGTTATTAATCCAATGCATTTGTCTTTATTATCATTGGATCTAAAACAATAAAAGACTTGAACTCACTTTTAAATGGCAGTACAGTGCTGACTTCTTATAGCAACGTGGGTTTGAGCTGAAATCCTGAGAAATTTATGTGTTTTGGGTCAGGCCCCAAAACTCTTTCAAAAGGTGGAGCAGGAATGGCTGTATCCATCCCAGAAAGTCAGGGGAGTTACCAAAGAGGTTCATTTAGTTTGGATTTCTTCTGAACTCAAACAGCAATATCACACACTGCTCCAGGAGGTTTTCTAAGCCACAGAGCTGACAGGGCAGTGAAGAGACAGAAGGTACAGAACTGCCACAGTCAGAATTACACATATTCCAGATTTATAGCAAATCACAACACCACCTTGAAAAATCAGAGTCCATATTTTTAACAAACTGCTAAATGTTGCCCACTCTGATATTTCAAAAAGAAGTGTTTACACGCACATGCAAAGGAATTGGATGCCCAAATGACTTGTGTTCATCTGCCTTCTTGTGTTCACAGGCATTCAGATTACATTTTGGATGCGAAACCAATTTTGTTTAAGCCCATAGCCAACAAAATGCAGTAAATAAATACAGAATGTATGAATCCCTCTTGAGTACCGTTTTTCAATCCATCACATATGAAATTGCAACTATCTCTGCTTATGAAACGAATGTGATCAGAATTTGTCATCATAGCATTATTTGTCCATTTTTTTCTTGGGGAACCTGACAGCTATCAGCTGATTATATTTGATCCAGCAAAAGAACATGGATTTTACCAGCTCTTCAGCACAACAGAAAAAAAAAACAAAAACAAACAGGAAGTAGCATGCTAAGTAACATTATTACAAAAGGTTACTGTATGATTCTCTAAAAAACCATAACTTTACAAAACACCCATTCCTCACACTTCAGCCCTTGGAGGACAAGCATGTCTGAAGTTCAGTTCATTCCATCCCCATGGAGTTTGGGTGCTGGGCTTCCAAAAGCCCCAAGGCAGCAGGTGGCAGTGATGGGCAGGACAGGATACCCTGTGGCAGAGCAAGCCCAGGAGTTCAAGCCTTTCCAAAAGCCAACCCTGAGGCACAGGCAATGCCAGGAACTCCAATGGGTGAGGGTTTTGTAGGAGACCAGAGTGGTGCCTTTACATTATTCCGGGGGGACTTCCCCTTTTCCTCAGGGAGTGGGAACCAGGGCTGTTCATGCAGTATTTCTGGGATTAGTTTTGGTTGCATTGGAAATCCACTATTCTAGTGCAACAGCATGGATATAAATGCACACTTGTGACAGCAGGTAGCACATAAAAGCATGTTTTTCTAGTTAATATAAGTGTCCCACTTAACAGCATACTCTTCCTGAGGACCCCACTGCAGCAGAGACGCAGGCAGCACATTTCAGTGTGGGCATTCATTGCCACGCAGAAACAACTTAATCTTCACAGCATTCCCTCAGTAACTGCCTGTGCATGAGATTTCCAAATGCTCAGACATAATTCTCTCACTGGAGAGTACAGGCTGATTATGACAAACTCCATCAATTTTATTAGCCACACAGATGTTATAGATATATGTGAAAATCAACCATCATTCTTCCTGTGATGTGCATGCTGGCACTGCTGCAGACTGTGTCTTTCCCCTCCACAACCCCAGAGCTTACAGGCTTCCTGCCATTCAGCCTCCATGTGGCCCCCGAGCTAAGATGCTCTTAAAAAGAGAAATATTAAAAGGATTAAAAATGACACTATTGTGCCAGTGGGTGACTGCAACCACAAAGCCCTGGCTGCTGCTGAAAACTGAAGTGAAATGCAGGGATGAGTTTGCTGCCCTGTGATCTGGATGTCTGGGGGGTTTCTCCTCCACGGTGTTCCTCACCAGTAGGTTTGTGGGGATCACCACAGTCGTCCCTCAGTGAACATCTCCAATGCTAAATACCATGGGGCTGCATCTCTGAAGCTGGCAGGGGGCACAGCTGAGCTGCACAACCATTGAGGTCCTCTCATAGTCCTTCTTCATACTTGCTGTGAGGTCACCATGCCCACTGTGTCTGTCAATGCAAGGCTGGGGCAAAATGCACTCTTGAAGAGCTGTGAGAAATATTTTCATCAAGATCATTCAGCCAGAGCCCTCCCTGGCTCCCAGCACTGCATCTCAAGGGCTCAGCAAGCAGGAAAAAAGTGATAGGAACAATTCAAAGAGAAAGATGAAGCCTAGAAGGGGTTGATGGCTTAAGTCCCTGTTGCGATGCATCTCTAGAAAGCCAGGAAAAGAAGCTGAAATGCAGATTTATTCTGGAGAGGCAGGTCCAGAAGTGAAGAGACCCATAAAGGCTCATCCCTTAAACCCTCTGCACCTCAGCCTTCCCATCTGTAGCAGGTTCTTGGGTTTAATAACCTAGAGAGTGCAACGGGCCATGCAGGCGGGGTGAAAGCAATTAGCAGCCGAGAAGTACAGAGAAACCGCTGGCGGAGAGAATCACAGAGATGCAAAGTTATTATGGGCACGCAGTTACCATAGTGATTGGTGCCTCAGAAATGCTAATAATAGTAAAATAAATAATACAGGCCAGGCAGGAAGAGCCCCTAGAGATGAATGTGAGCTGCTCCCCTCCAGAGGGACTGTGTGTACTGCTTTCTCAGCGCTCCTCGCCCCGCGCTGGCTCCGGCTCAGCTCCCTCCCGGGGTAACACACTGTGCTGCCGCGAGAGCGCTGGGTCAGCCAAGTGAAAGCGGAACTTTTAAGTGCCTTTATTATTTTCAGGAGTCGTCAGAGAAAACAAAACCCCCACAACTGCAAATAATTGAATACGTCAATAATATTTTGACTTGTTCATGCCTTGCAAGGTTTCACTATAGCCCTGTTAAGTACTTTATTGCTGTCCCTCCAGCGATGTTAATTAAGTTCACTGTAGGCTCACAAGCCCTTTTTCTCCCCTCTCTCTTTCTTCCCCACTTTTTTTTTTAAATTTTTTGAATAAAGCAAGCAGCTTTCCCAAGTATAATGCCTAGCAATGGGAGCTGTGGTACAGTGGGAGGCACCCAGGAAACAGAAAGAATAAGGACAAGGCATCCTTCAGTATGATGGTCAATGTTTCTTCACAAAGAGATTTGCCAGCAATATGAGCCAAGGGATTGTGAAAGTCTAAAGGAAGTGTTAAAGATCCATGCCAAATACACAAATAAATAGCATCAACCCTCAGCCTTGGACCACCATCATGTTAGAATTTGTCTTACCCAGATGTAAAGGGATGTTCCAAGCCAAACATCTTAGGTGGGCATTTCACTGCTTTCCCAGGTAATTTTGTATTTGTGTTACATTTAAAATGTTTTTATCAACAGCGGAATCAAATGAGGACAAGCTTTGAGCAAACAGTAGGCCAGGGGAAGGAAATACACCTGCTCTCACCTCTCAAGTGTCTTTCACTGAATTGTCTATCTCGACTAAATCAGAAAAGAAAATGCTACTTTGCATCCTCAGGATGTGTTGTCCAGCCCACTTTAGTCAAGTAAACTTAGTGTTTTACAAAGCTTTTGCAATACAACCAATTCTCTGCTTTTGACTGAGAGGATTAGTTGCTCTCACTGTACTGATTTCCACTAAGCTGGAAGTGCATTTTTTATACTATTTAAACTAGAAGAGTAGGAGTGCTGGTCAGTGCCAATCAGAATATTAATAAAATTCTTCAGCAAGCTTTGGCCAAGAAACAGCCTTTTTCCCAGGTTTTTCTCACTGAAGGTCAATCAATGTTCACATCTCTCATTTCAGACTCCAGCTATATACGCAGGTGATAAATTAGGTTAACACATTTCCTAAAATACCCAGAAACACTAAATCCACTGCTGAGAATGGCACCTATGGAATCACCATTGACATTGGTCAGCTACAAGTCCACCTCTGCTCTTCCTGATGTCTCTGCCTACAGTCTGTGCAAGGATGATCAGAGGGAACAATTTCTGTATCTCACTGGGCTGCAAGGACACACTCATTCTGGGTCACTGCATGCCAAACCAGTGAAGGGAAGAAAAATGATTTGGTGCCTTTCCTTCCACTCAAACAATACTCTGGCACGTTCTGGCCCTGTGCAGTGTCCTTTCTGGCCACCAGGCAAATCATTCAAACCACCTCAATTAATCTCTTCCCGGTTTAACACTAGCTAGATGGACTATCTGATGGAAAAAGATGCTGAAGAAGGATTGTTTTAGCTCTTGGAACAGTCCAACCTAATGGAAAGTACCAGTGAACCCTCCATCTACCAACTTTAAACTGAGTTGGCAAAAGTGTTTCGACAGAATTGGCCACTTGTGCGATGAAGTAACACAAAGAGAGATGAGTCACCCGTGGCACTCACATGGCAGGACTGAGAGAGGGGACCAAAATGGGGGTGGAGGTGGTTGGCTAGGGAGATGAGGCATTCCATTTTTGCCATGACTCACACATTCAAATCAATCAACGATAAGATGCAGAGACGTCATGAGGAAGGACGTGGCAGGAAAAGAAAAGAAGTTTCCGCCCTTTCCAAGCATGGAAGTGGTAGAAGCAGAAGTGACTAAAAGACATGAGAGTAGAAAAGGAAGTGAAGGGGAAAAGCAAAGACTACACAATGCCTCCAGTTTCCACAAGTGTTGAATCTTGATGTTCAGCTAGTTTCTCAGATACTCAGGAACAGAGATGGCTGCTTTGAGTCGCAAATGAATCAGAAGATTGTAGGGAAGCCAGCACAAGGAAGATGACGTCGCAGGCAGAAAGCTTGCAATTTAGTGTAATAAGAAAAGCACTGAATAAGCAGGAAGGAATTGAGCTTTATTTGAGCAACAGTTTACTCATATCGAGATGAGCTTTGAAGATGCTGACACGTGATCAGTGATAACCATCTCCCAACCTCTGAGTGCTTCTCCATAGGTACGATTGCACAAACCAGAAGATCTCCTGTTCATCTGAGTGTCTTTGTTCTGAGGAACAGAGGAACGGACCAAACAACACTGTGTTGGAGGATGAAATGGAGTAGCTGGAACAAGTCTCTTACTGACCAGAAGAGACTCAAATTTGGACAATCAACCATAATATCTTAGAGATTAAAGGTTTCCTCCCTCACGCTGCTCATGCAATCACCCCAGCTCATGGCGATATTAGATAGACCATTTTTCCCTACGTATTTGACTGAAAAAGAGTTTGGATTTAGACCATTTCTTCCGAGACAAATATCAAGGACCTCTTCAAGATGACCAGATGCCTTTCGTGTCCTTCTCCTCAGCCTGCCCAACACAAATGCCACATAAACCAAGCAATGATGTAGCTTCTCCCTCCCACAGTCAGCTTCCATACACAGTGTTTGGGATTTTTCCAGTAGAATCAAACAATCTGGCCTACTGCCATATCCAATTATGTCACAGAGAATTAGTCCTTTTCTGTCCCTTCTGTTTGTGGCCTGGCTGTTTTAGGAATATAAAACCCATCTATGCTTACACAACATTACTGTAGTATTTCCCTACAGGAGCAAATGAGGAGTAGAGAACCAGAAGCGTCAATTATATTAACAGTTACATCTGCTCCTACCATGCAAATGGTGTCCCCTTCCCAGGCCATTTCATCCTGTTGGAAGCAGAACATAAGCCCACCCTTGAGACTGCAAAATCAGCTTCCATGGGAATCTCTGGGATGTCAGAAATCTGCTCTCCTTACTGCAGAGCAGGATTTTGAAGGAATAGCTCCTCATAGGCACAAGACACATGAGAACAAATCTTACACTGGCTTCGGGAGGATACAAAACGTTCACCTAAAATGCAAGTTCACCTACTTCCACCTACTTGTGTCTCTGAAGAGATTGTCACTTGTTCCTTTACAAGTGACTAGTGTGATGTCCATGGCTCATCACAGCTAGTTAACTGATAAAGATGTTAACTATTGAGTTTTATTAAGACTGATGTAAAGTAATCCAAAACTTCCTTAACCACCTCAGAGTCCATTTTCTCTACCTATTTACAGTCCATAGTCAGTGACTTTGTTCAAGAACTGCCTCAGGTTTCAGTAATGCCCATTCCTGCTGCATTTCCAGCACTGTGAAAGAACTGTATTATGAACTATCATGAAATAATACCTAGAAACAAAATTGCCACCAAAGCCATTGATTCAGTTTAGGAAACGCATTATTAAACAGCCCACATTGAGACTTTAGTAGAATTCTTGCTAATTAATGTACATTCTGGTTATGTATATGTATCATTTCAAATTCATGAAAATATGATGTGTGCTACCAAGAAAGAGGATTATTCTTTCCTTCTGGTAAAGAAAATGCTGTTTCCTGCTAATTTCTGTTATTTTAAGGCTGACTGTTGAACAGGTATACTTCACTTTTTAACATAACAGCAAAACTTCCAATACTGAATTATTTCTTCAGCACAGGTTTTTTGTTGAGCAATGTTAGAAATATGAAATGCTTCAGAGAGATGATTTGGTAGCATTTGTTCCCTTCTCTTCCATAGGAGAAAACTGCAATCATTATTTGTAATAGTTCACAGTAAGGTGGACGCTGGCTTCATTTAAAGCAATGCTATTCCTATCTAAAAGTGCTGGGATTTAAGCATGTGACTCCCATTAACATTAATGAGAGTTATATGTTTAAAACCTCTGCACATTGTGATGGGAATATGTTCCATAGAATCCAATTAATCTGAAGAACATTGCATACATTTGGGAACATTCATGTTGTACAATTTCACTGGCATATGGATTTGTCCTCAATAAAGCTTGCTAGTATCTGGTAACAAAGACATTAACAATCTATTGTACATTTACATAAAGGAGGACTAGACTATATGTTTTCCCAGCTCAGTGTAGGCAGCTACAAAGAAGCTTTTGAGTGTAAACAAATACAGAATTGAGAAAATAAGGAAGATGATGGTATTTTAGGAATGTGAATATTTGGAGAATGCTGGGGAATGAACACAGAGGAGGCTGTTTGCTTATAGGTTGGATGCATTTTCAAAAGGAATCAAGCAAACACCAAAAAAAAAAAGAAAAAAAATGGAGGGGGGAAAAATAGAATATTCATATTCCATCTGTTTCCCACACGCTGAAGATAATAACGTGAATGGAAGTGATTTTGTTTTAGAGGTCAGAGCAGAGGCTGATATAGCAACCTTTCAAGATCCTGAAAAACATCATTTGATTAAAATAACTGGCCCTGTTGTTCTTGTGATCCTAAAGAGGCTATTTTCCATGAGGAAGACAACAACAGCAAAGTAGGGAACAGTAAGTTTTAGTGCTTCAGAGACAAAGCACTAGAGACACACTGCTGCTGGAAAGTGTAACACAACATTAAAGCACATGATAAGTAAGCAGAAATCAGCAGAAAGTTAATGGGAAACCACAATGACAATGTGTCTGTGCAGCTCAGGACAATACTTCTCTCCCTTTTCCCTCCCTTATTCTAACAGGATGAGGAATTTAACAGGACACAGGAAAGAAATATCTTAGTAAAGAAAGAAAGGAACAACCAGAGATAAGGAAATAATGGTTCATGCCACTAAACAAGCTATTCAATTTTAAGAACATTTGTCTGTAAAAGTTTGACAAGACCTCACGTGCCCAGACCTTGATGATCCTCAGACCTTCCTCAGAAAGGCTTCCTTTCTCTAAATGCAGAAGTATGTGAGCAGAATAGCCTGAATTATATCATTATTTTTGAAGCATCAATTTGAAACATGTTTTAAGACTTGGTACTTAGAGAATGATGTTTAGGTCTTTCAGACAAAACAAGAGCCTTGAAACCATCTCAAATCTGCCTGAAAATGTGTGTGTGAAATGGATCCAAACTCACCTCCCTGTGTAGCACCCTGTACAGCTCTATGTCACCTTCTACAGATGAGTTCAGAGTGTTTCACACCTATAAGAACAGCAAAGCTTTGTGTTGGCCTTTGCAATCCATTACATAGGCAACACATAGCCTGGGGAGGAGGAGATGAAAACACTCAAGGCTCTGGAGCCCTGCCTTTGGGGTATCAGAGAAGACAGTTGTGCTACAGGGAACAACTGAATTGACAGATTCAAAAATTACCTGAAAGCTTCTAAATTTAAAAAAAAAAACCAAGCAAACAAACAAAAAAAGCCCCAAACCAAACAGCAAGACAAAGAATTACATTTCAGGACTTTGTCAAAAGTGCTTAAAAAACCTCTTGCTGAACTAGGAGGGGTTATTTTTATTATTTTCTGGCAATCCACAGCTCTCACTGCTAAGTCTGAAAGTTGAGAAAGTCCCAGAAAGAACTTGCACACATTCCATTCTGCTTGGACACAAGGTTTAATACGGCCTATTGTGATTGGAACAGGAGGAAGATGTGTTCTCGAGCTTCTTTTCATACCGAACTATGGTACCGAGAGGGAGGAATCACTGCAGACAGGGCAGACTGCAGATATCAAAAGTTCAGGAAAAGTTCAGCTTGTTTCATGGCCCTAAAATTGAGGCAACATGGACGTTTGCCTGCTCCTTCTAAGGAACAGGCTGGTGTTGGGCAATGGTCTTGTCTTCCTGGCCATAGAGGAGGCACCACCCCAACCCTTCCCAGAGATGTACAGCATTGGTCTGCCTTCTGCCAGCTCTCTAAAGGGCATAATTTAATGCTGTGGGAGAGAGTCATCACTTTGTATGTCAGGGAATTGCCTAGAAGTCATGTTCCAAGGTATCCTTGTGGCCCAGAACGACACAACAAGTGCTCCATGCCCGAGGACCAAGGCAGGGCTGTCAGGCTGAGAAGGGCAATGATGCTGAGCCCCAGGGCACTGGGGCTCCCCCCACCACCACTGAATCTCCCCATTCAACACCCCAACAGCAGCAGCAGAGCTCTGCCATTGCTGATGGGACACAGCCCTGGCCTTGGACACGCCCTTCAGCTGCTCCAGGAGAGCCACCACAGAGCTGAGCATCATCTCTCACAGAGAAAGTGCCCTGACACAGGGAATGTGCAGCCAGAACTGCACAACAACAGGCACAGCTTTTCACTGTCATGTGCAGAGCATTTGGGAACCAAAGCCCTCTCTCCTCCCTCAATAAGTAAAAGTTTATCTGAAATGTAGAGTCTTCTTTATTTCAGATTGCTGTCAAGCCTGTGCACCTTTTTCTTTGCTTGTACCTTCATCATGCAGCTTTTTCCTCCTAGCAGAGTCGTGACCACCACGTGTTAAAATCAACAAAGATCATTTGCAGTTCATCTTTTCACCTGGTATTAAATACTCATTTTATTGAAAGCAAATGCATCTTTCTTAAAAAAAAGAAAAAAAAAATGAAGACAGAAAGAACATGACTTACACTGTTTTTAGAGACCATTATTTAAACCTGATCCTGGAAAGTAATGTTAAAATGATAAACATGTTGTGGTTTGTGATGTGTTAATGTTTAATGGTGATGTTATTGAACACAGAGACTAGACCCCTATCCTATGTGGTTTTGAAGAAGATACCTGAACTATGGAAAGATTTTCAAAGGCATTTTTCTTGCTAAGAAATAGTCAGCCCCTTGTGCAGGCCTCCCTCTAAGTAACTTAAAAACACATTAAGGTTTTCACCCTCCATGTTGTGATTTCAGAACTGCTGTTTATCTATTTTAAAGATCCCTGCAATGAAAAAAGAACTATAATTAATGAGGGGATTAGGCCGTGCTGTATACACACACCAGTTTATCTATCCATAGACATAGACACATTTTAACTTTGAGATGTGGTTTAAACTTAAAGGACCGATTGCAAAATATTGGCAAGGACCATTTTATTTAACAAAATATCCAGTGGTTTGCCTAACATCCAATTCCACAATGACCTCACTGACGTTATCATCTTCCAAAAGGCCAACAGAGAGAGGTTTTTTAGGGTAAAAAAGAAGAGCTAAGCCTCAGAATAGGGATAATCCAATGCTTGTGCAAAAGAAAGTCACTCCAGGCAATGCACGACCTTACCTGACCCAGTTACTGCTTCTCCTCCCCACTTTCAATCCCCATTTACCAAATCCACCATTCCCCCAAGCACACAAGATGCACATTTCTATTCCATGGCACCCAAAATGCCATGCCAAGGTCCCTGTCGGGGCTGGTGCCAGCCTGCAGCACCACACACTGATTACCTGCTCTG
This sequence comes from Aleadryas rufinucha, assembly GCA_013397815.1. NCBI lineage: Eukaryota > Metazoa > Chordata > Aves > Passeriformes > Aleadryas > Aleadryas rufinucha. The sequence continues at coordinate 409,005 of VZTH01018022.1, forward strand.
GTCCTCTCCTGCCCAGCAGAGAACCCTGCTCCTGACAAATAAATACATAACCACACTTTGGGGAAGATGTAGGTGCTAATAGGGATTACAAAAACACAGAAAACCTAGAAATAAAACTTTTAAATTTAGTCAAAACCCAAGCAAGCCATCCTAAATTTACCTTTGGAATTCATTGGGTAGCAAAAGTGAAGAAAATAATGTATGACTGGTGTTAACACCCCATTTATCAGGCAGCAGTGTAGACACTGTACATTTTACATGTTTTTCTATATATGTGCCTAAAGGACTTGGAAAAAAAATCAGATTACAATCTCAGTATTTTTTTTTCTTTTGCAGAGAAAGATCCAATTTTTGTCTTCAGTTTATATACTAGTCCCTGGCACAAGAGGTCTGCAAGCAGAATTGTACATGTGTTTAAAACTAAGGACATCTTATACATAGGGCTAATGGTTAATATCTTATAAGATCAAAAAATATATGGTGAAGACTCAGACGGACTTCACCCCATGGAGAGGTTAATTCATAATATCTTAATTCAAAATTCATAATATTCTAATTCAAGTTTCTACCTCTTTCAAAGTATCTGATATTAAAGCCTGCTGATGGTCTGGTGCAGAACAGAACGACCTATATCATTCTCCCAAAATATGCCAGTGCCTATTCAAGCCAAGTAAGAACAAAAAAATTCCTGCTTTAAGGATGGTAACTTTCTAATAAATCCAGTGCAGAATGCTACAGACAGCATTTTAGAGCACACTGACATAGTACTACAGAATTATGGACAACCCTAGGCCCCTGCCAGGTTGAAGTTTAATACCAGAAATAGAATAAATTGATTCAAGAAGTCATCTTGAACACCACTGTTCAGCCTGAGTGCAGTTCAGTCTCTGATGATTAAATGTTACTTCTTTATAAGCTTTATTCTGGCCAAAACTATCTTACATTAATATTTTCACAAACTACATCCCAAAATAAACATTTTATATATGATACAAATACCAAAGTCATTTCAGTTCACTTATTGTGGTCATGACCACTTTGGCAAGATTATGGTGAGGGAGGAGAAATTCAATAAATCAGATATTTTCATGATTTAGCATTTGCAAAGGTCAGAAACCAGCACACAATATCTCTCTACTCTGAATTACACATCAGTTAATAGAAAGTGCAAAATTTTCCAAGAATTCAGCCAAAACCTGGCATCTGAAAGAGGAACTTCATCAATGTATTCTATTCTTTGGGCTCCTCCCTCCAGCCATTAAGTCCTGAAGAAATAAAATACAATAATGGACACAAGAACTGGTTCTTAAATTAAGGAACTGACAGCAAGGGAAGGATGAACGGCAAGAAACTTCTTCCTTTAATCATGTTGTGTTTTCATTAGCCAACCTTGCAACATTTGCACCAGAAGATAAACTAAGGAAATTTGGTAACAAAGGGGGCAGTTGAGCTTTGTGCTTCAGATGAGCTTGGAGCATCTGCAAAATGGAAGTATCTCTGAGATTTTTGTCTTAGCCAGTATTTAAGAAAAGCTGTGGATTCTGCAAATTCACAGCCAAATTTCAAAGCCAGAAAGCACCATCTAAAAAGTTGTGGCAATGCACACTCAAAGTGATTTTCTTCCAAGACAGTAAGTCTGCTAAGTTTTTTATTTACCTGGACTGTTTGCTCCTCTTTGCACAGTTTTATTTTCTTCTGCTCTATTCCAGCCCAGCTGGCTTTTCACAGGCACATAAAATGTTCATCACATGAGGAATATTTGGGAATATGGTGGGAAAAAGAAGGCAAAAAATTTGTATTCTGTTCTGTGATTTGCTGTCTCACTTCCTTTCTCTGGGAGTACACAACATAACCTCATCTAAACGTCATGCCACTGCCCATTCACTGATTTATCAACATCTCACCTGACGGAACAGAGTACAGCTCATACAGCAAAACACCCCAGACAGAGCTGGGTGTCTCCCCATGACAAGAAAACTCCCATTTCACGATGTTTTCTCCAGTGATGCTCTGGGGATGTTGCTTAGGCTGATGCAGTTGGGTGAAGCCACTTTCTGCACAGACCTCTGCAGTCCAAAGCCAACAGCAGCTTTGCAGCAATCAGCAAGGCAAGCTGACACGTGTGATTGATAAGGAAGGAGCAAGTCAACAGCCAGGAACTGGCAGGGCTGCCCCAACACATGCCCCTCCTGCATCTATCATAGCATTAAACCCATCAAATACTCCTGGTAGAAAAGCAAACAACACCAGCATAAGACCAAGACACATAAAAAGGCCCAAAGCAACATTAAATCATCTGGAGATACTCCCATTAAACAGAATTATTGTCCCCATTAAGAATCAAAGCTATTTAGAACCACTGGCTCTTCAGCCAGTTCCCTGCTCTTTGATTAAGCAGGTTTTTCCATGTTGGGTTTCTTGTGATTAAACACCTTATCTTGAGAATCCTTGCTCATATCTACCACCTCAGCTCAAGTGAGGAGTCCTAATGGATAAAGAGTGTTGGCTTATTAATCTGATCTACATTTACCTAATTATGCTAACTTCAGCTTGATTTGCAAGGCACGAGGAGATCAAGCCAAGGGACCTACTCTCAGAGACCCGAGTTTGCAAGAGAAGAATTACAGCTGAGCCTACACCCAGACACAAACAGGAGCACATTAAGAACTGTCCAGACTCCAAATCACCAGAGCTCCAGTCAGCTCCAGTCTGGAAGGCACAGAGCCATGTTAGCACAGGACTGTGAAGATGCTGATAAATCCACCTTGAGAGACAAAACCTTTTCCTTCAGGCACATTCACACCCTAATGTGTCTAAATGACTTCCTGAGCAAAACTGGCTCATGCCCCAGTGGCTTGGAGCTAACCTGTGACAGCACCAGTCTCTGTAGACATGTTCTGTGAGTACATCCTATATTGACAGCATTCAGTGGATCCTTCATAATAAAATGTATTCTACTGTTCTCTAATTGACTGGCCTGCTGACTGTCTGAAACTGCCCAGAGACAAAGAAATGGAAAGGGACAAATTGCTTTAAGAGTAATTATAATAATAAAATGTAATGCAGTATTGTCTACCATCTAGAAATTCTGTTTGTATCAGGCAGAGAAGCAAGTGAGAATCTCAGATTCCACAACTCAAACCAGAATTTAACGACTGACTTGCTCTTTTTTAAACCAGACTTGCATTTGCCATGATTTCCATAATTTATAACCCTGGAAATTACCCCTGACATCCATAGACTCTCATGTTCCAAGTTTCTAATATGTTCTTTCCATAGACTTCTGCCCTACCCTTTCTGTGGTCCAGGCAGGATTTCTGAAGGCTCTGTGCTGATACCAGCAGTTTGATGAAGTACAGTGACTTATTTCTGCTTTCTCTGATGAATAAAAGCATCACTGCTTGCCTGGGTGTGTTTGCATGTATGTGTGTATGTTCAACACAGTTGCACTGATCCTTCCACTTGCTCCCAATGAAAAAAACCTGACTATTCCAAAGCAGTCCTGAAAAATGGGTGAGAGGATGGATACCAAGCACATGCAATGTCTCCTTCCCTGGTCCCTTTTTTCAGGCACCCAAGTCCCACAAGAGTGAGCACAAAATATTAACCTTTTATGGTCAGCTATGGGATGAAGTGGATCTTGTCTTGCTTCATTTTTGTTTGACAGTGCTATAAACATATGGAATTAGAGCAGTGCCCCAGCTAAACCTTTTCTGATGAATTTCTGTTGGAATTATTGCAGGGAGCAGCAGAGGGAGGGAGACTGGGGCACAGCTGCAGGGCTGAAGTGCACAAGTCAAACCCTGATGGCTGAAGCTAAGAAGTGATTTGATCTGTCACAGGAACTTAGGCAGTGACACCCAGAAGAGCATCAGGGCACCCAGTGACAGAGAGGGCAGGAACAACCTGATTAGGCATCTCCACCAGCTCACCTGCAGATATGGGTCAGGACCCTGAACTCACCTAAAAGTACATTCTAACACACCCTCACTGCATTTCCACTCAGAGAAGTCCATCTGAGACACAGCAGAGGGACATTAACACTGGTGGGTGAGAGCATCTGCTCAGCCCTTCCCCACGTGCCCAGCTCTGCACACTCATTCCCCACCGTGGTCAGACACCTTGTTCTGAGATCCAAGCACATGACTGCTAAAAGCTTTTCCTTCCGTTCATTTCTTCCTCCTTCAGTGTTGCTCCTATCGATTTTTCTTACTCCCAGCTCCTCAGATCTAAAAGCAGAGCACTGAACTCACAGCACTGCTTTCTGACTCTTCTCATAAACAGGGCTAACACTACTACAGATCAATCACTGTGGAAGTTATTTTTCCTTGCTTCTTTTTTTTTGACCGAAAGCCAAAGAATTTAGACTTTCAGAGGTTTGGTTAGAAGGCATATTATGTGATTTAAATGTAATGTGTTGTCCAAAAGCAACGATTTGACACATGGGAGAGGGAAGGGACACATCTCTGTACAGTTGAAGTTAATAAGAGAATAAGTTAGTAAGGTCAGATGAAGCATGTGGAGTTACACTGCTGCAATATTGGGGCAAACAAGAAAATCAGGCACTACAGAAAAGGAAATAAAATTACAGCTCTAATAACAACAGAAATGCATGTAATTTGCAGCACAGAGAATATATGTATGCATGGTAGAGCTTATTAAAAACTACAAATATTTTCTTCTTCTGCCTTCTGCTATTGCTCAAAAAATAGAATAGCTCTATCTCCTTTTGTCAATAAATCACATTAAGGTCACTCTGAGGAGCAGCAGAATATAAACCTCTTGTATGCAAAATCAAACTATGTTTGGGGCATAAATGTGATACAAGTGCCATCCAAAATATGTTTGAAAGAGAGAAATGAAGTACTAGTGCTTTAGATTTCACAATTTATTTACAGAGTGGAAGTCATTGAAATCTGCTTCTCCCTAAACTATCTGTTCCCAGGCTTTAAACATTCAATAACTTCTCAGCCAGGGAATGTGTGCTTTTTTTTTCTTTCCCTCTATTTTCTCTGTGCCTTATCATGTGCTAAATATATTATTGCAACACATTAGTTACTTTGGTCCACAGCTCTGAAACAAGGCCCTAAGAATCTCACAGATAAATCACTGATCAGCATAAACTGATTGTCTGTTCTGGATTCTCTTCTGTAGGATTAAAAAAAAGCCCAAAAGATAAGTTCTGAAAACAAACCCAAGTCTGTTACATCTCAAAAGGCCATGAGTTTTCACCTTCAGTCTGTGCATTTTGGATTTTTGTCCAAGTCTTCTGTACAAAATGGTAAAAGCTGCATTTTTCTCCAGTTGTGGGACAACTGCCCCATGAACAGAATATACTTTTAAGATTGCAAGCTTGTGTTTCGATTGAAGTTTTGATGGACTGTGTATATCTTCCCTCAAACCAATATTTAATAACTTGCTTTTGTGACCTACTGAAGCAAGACATCTGCACTACTCTGCACTTTTGTTTCCAGTAGACTCATATTTAGCCTGGTACGTTGATAGATAGGAGAGAACATCTTGGAACAGAAAAACATGAGTAATTCCAGATCTTCAACTACCACAAACACCTTCTTTTGACATCCTCATTCTCAACACCATCTTTTTTTTTTTTTTTAAATAGTCAATGGATACCAGATTGGGGTTATGGACTTAATTAATTTTATGTCTGTGACATGCTCACTGTATAATTATACCAAGCTGCGCACTATTAGATAATTATTTTTGGTCCTCAAAAGAGGAATTCAATTTGTTTAAAATTATTTTAGCTCCTTCAGGAAGAAACATATTATTTCCCTTCAAAAAGCCATCAAACTAAGTGATAAAGCAACCCCATTCTGGTAATAAAAGACTATGGCACTGAAGTGGTTACAAACCATTTTGTTCAACCAGACTATTTACAAGTAGCAACAGGGTATCTGTTTCCTGTCATCTCCATCATATATCTTGAGGCAGAGAGATTGGAGCCCAATTACAGCCTGATATCTAATCAATACACACCTTATTCCTAGAGCAGGAAGTAAAGGAGGAGGCCCCTGGGAGCCAGAGTTCAAATTACTCCGCTGTCGATTCCAGATAGCAGCTAATGATAGGATATATTTCTGGAAAGGGGGGTGGGTGGGAAGGGCAGCACGGTTTAATGGGATTGTTAATACAAGGAACACATACGTATTTTAATTTAGACATCTGCTGCTGAATTCCAAAAACCCTACGCGAATCAGAAAAAAAATGACCCAATTTGCTATTCCCTCCGACGGCTTTTGGGACTCAGCTTTGGTAAAATAAAGCATGCAAGTGATAAGCTCAGTCCAAGAACCTTTAAATGAGATTTGTAAGCTACATTTGGTTAGATTCCTGCCCCTGTCCCCCTTTTTAGTCGCTTTTTCATGAAGGAGGCCTTACTTTCCTATGGACACAGACTTTATGGAGCTCCAGAGATTTTCTAGCAAGCCAATGAACATTTTCCTTTCCCAGCTGACCAGTTAAACTTACTCAGTTGTGTGCACGGACCCACCAAGCCAAATCTTGTACTTAACTGAAGGCAGCTGTCTCTTGACTCTGGGTCAGTTACTCACTCTTTGGGAACATCTTAAAAAGACACATCTTGGGACTCTCTCTCCCTGAGTGTCTACTGCTAATTTTGTCAATTAGCCAAAAAATAAACTCCCCTAGTTACCTGTTGCTTTGTATTCCTACCAGTCATTCAAAAAGCTGCCGTAAGCATAGCAGCCCTTATAAAAAGGGTGGAGGTTTCCAAGAATTACCCTAACTCAGAAATGTAAAATATGAAGAGCAAATAGCCTGAATAATCAAACAAAGTCACATGCTACACTCAGTACTCCAAGAAAGAGAATGAAGCACAGGGGCATAATAAATCTTGTTAGTATTTAGCTTTCAAAACTGTCTGGATGGCTGCCTGGTGACATGGATTCCTTCTCGGTTTAATACAGGTTGGATTAGCCGGGAATTCATTGTCTTTTTCTGGAGAGCCAGACTACAGACCTACAAAATTGACAGTAAACAAAAGCAGGCAACAAAAACCACATCCCTGGTTTTCTGGTTGGAAGCACTGCTGTAGGCTCTAAGGCTCCCAGCTTCAGCACCCCGAGCAAGGCAGGTAAATCATCACAAGGACCGGCTCAACAAAGACCTTCAGACCTTCAAAATTCTAATTTAACCTTCTACATCCCTAAATCTGGTCTTGGATCGTGACATGCTTCAGTTCCTCCTCTGACACACTCAGGTGAGTAATCCTTCGTCTCTCCTGTCTTAACTATTTGTCCATCTTGACTACTTAGAATACAAATTCTTCCAGCCTGTGACCACTGCAATATATTTGTACAATACTTAGCACATTTTCAGCTTGGGATTTCTTAGTCTGACTCAATAGTGCTATTGCTAGTACAGAGTTTCATATAAATGGGGCCCCAATATTGAATGATACCTCTAAGTGCTGCTGTACTACAAATAAATAATTATATAATATACATAAATCTTGCATTTTTAATGTCGAAGTCCCATGAGGCAGAAAAAAGATTTTAAACGAGACAAGAACTTTCTAATTATACTGCATGTTGATGATCTTGGAATAGGTACAAAAACCATTAAAGACTTTTACTTTTTTTTTTTTGCCTCTTAAATAGGAAAAATCTTTTCATCAAACATAGATTGAAGCCAGTGATAATGCAACTCTGGCTTACTAAATAATAACAGTGCAGGGCTTTCTAAATAGCCTACTTCAAATAATGACTTATATTATCCTAAATTCAAAAGCAAACAACTGGGGAGAAGGAAATCGCTAAACGAAGAGCAACATTAAATTCCAGAGGGTGAATGTGTGATGCTGAAGGTGTGGTCTTAATGGAACTTGACCTATATCCATAATTCTGCTGTCACTCAGCGCCAAGTCTCACAGCACAAAGACCGCAGAGGAGCAGGGTGTGAACAAAGCAGGGAGCTGCCCGGAGCAGAGACTCCTGCAGGGAGCACAGGGATGACCCTGTACCACGAGCCTGGACACCTGGACTGGTGGCTGTGACTGCCCTTTGGGAAGAGGTGAAGGTGCTGGGTGGTGGCTCCATCACTCAGTGTGGCTTGGCCTCTCCAAGCTGGGGCAATGAGATCCTCCAACATCCTTGCAGCAGCAGCCCTGCAGTCTCAGTCACTCATCCCAAGCCTCTTCGTGTCTCTAGGAGTTCAGGGCGCAGAAACAAAGAGGTGGTGACTACCTACACTAGGTCCAGAGCCCTCGGGGGAGAAAGCAGGATTATGTTAGCGAGCTGCTCTTATCCCAGCTGAACTGTTGGATGAACTTCCAAAAATATCCTTGAATTGGCATTCTGCGTACAGCTGTGTTTATGAAAGGCAATATCATGTATGTAAATAAATTCAGATGCTGCTTGAGTTATTTTAAAACAATCAGTAGAACACTAATCATTTTATAGGCACAATCTTACCCCAAGAAAGTGACAACTTGGTGCATATACATGTACTAGAAGTTAAAGTTACTGTTACATCTTCACACAGATGTTAAACAAGATGTAGATTTGTCTCAGTGTGAAAATCTACTTTTGTTTTCTGTGCACTTTGCCTGCTGATACAAGCTTTGAATACAAGAACCTAAAAATCCCTTATCCAGCACTCGTTATGGGCAGCATTAGATTTACCTTGGCAGATGTGGAATCCTGTGAGGACCAAAGACTCCTCCTGTGCCATCAGCTAAGGGGGAAGAAGATGAGCACCAGCAGTACCTGGGGGAGCCCAGGGTGTGCCCACAGGATGCCCGAGCCCCTCTCTCCTGGGCAAGGTGGGTAGGTGGACCCCAGACAAGAACCAGCCCTGCTGCTGGGCCCTGGCCAGCAGGCACGTGTATCACAGAGCTCCCTGTGTTTAAATCCATTAATTATCTCCCAGTATAAACAGTGGGAGAGCACTGCGGTTGCCTGCTCACAAGGAGATAATGCAGTTTAACCACTGTCTGCTCCAGCTCCATCGCCCAACAGGCACGAGGAAGTTTGCAGAAATACCTGAGTGAGACGGGGAGACAACAAACACATTTCCTGGATTTGGATCCTATCGGCCCAGAGCAGCTGGAGATGATCCTGCACCTCTGCTGGACTAAGTTAAACCATGGATATCCCCCAGGCTGAGTCAATGGTGATGATCGCTCTGCCTTCAAGGCAGCAAGGACACCACCTTAAGAGAGCCTGACCTTTGCACTTGTTTTCCTTACATAGGCCACAAAACCAAAATTGTTATCTTGTTGCTAGCAGCCCCACAGTAATCCCATGGCATCCTCTGCTTAACATTTCAGAAAGCAAAAGCCCTGAATGGACAGCATACCAGTGTAGCCAAAATACATAAAAGAATACCCAGCTACATCTTTATGATACAATATACAACACCAGAGTTCTGTAATTCAGGTGGCTGTGTTATTTAAACATTGTATACCATTCCCATTTAGTCCTTTATGATTGGAGAACAATCTGGGGCTGAGAGGGCATAGTCTGCCATAGTTTGTTTTGTGCTACGATACCATCTTTTTGCCAGTGTTAGTGTGATCCAGAGATCACATGTCCAGAAATATGAATACTGCCATTAATGTTAGCTCTGGTTTCATTTACATTTTCCTTTTTGAGTCCTGCACAGCAAGGTACCCTGGTTGCACCATGAGAGCTAGAGAGAACATGGTCCATGTAACAAGGGTACATCAGTGGGAGATGGAAAAAGAGCTGAAACTTGCATGGTGAAAAAACTCGAGTCTATCTTGAATTTCATGTGTCAGCAGCACAGCATCTCTTCAGTCACAAAACAAAAGCTGGTGGCTAACCAGTGTCACTACCATTAACCTCATCTTCATCTCCAGAGTCCAAAGTAAGAACTTAAAATAAGGCTTTTTATAGCACAAAGTTCCCCTGTAGAAGACTACAAAACCACAGGATTACAAAACGTCGATGGTTATTGCAAACTTCCCTCACAAATGCTAATGAATTGTTTTCTTTTTTCACTCCAATCCTGTTGTTTCAAATGAAAACACATCACTGCTTTGTTGCTGAGCACTTTCTCCCACAGTGCCCTGCATAAAGACTTGCTTGTGCACACTCTGGAATGTGCTTATTCCAAGATGTTTAATTGTCATTTCTTCCACCTTACATCAGAAGCCTGTCACACGCATTAATTAGGTCCATAAAAATATGCTTGAAAACCCTACCATTTAAATACAAGAGAGAGAGAGAGAGAGAGAGAGAGAGAAATGAGCACTGTAATTTCCAATAATGACTAATGTCTTGCTGTAGTTAATTCTCTGGATTGATGGCCTAATTGCCAACGTGGCCAAGGTAAGGCATACAGTGAGATGTCTGGCTGCTCACCAGTCAAAACCACCTTACTAACACTGAAATGACAACTTTTAATTGATATTTCCAAATATGAGCCTGATTTAAACAAACAGTTTACCAGAGGAACAAACAACAAGCTGATATTTATTGAACATATGCATAAAGATAGGAAGGGGAAACCAGGTCCAGCCAGGGAATCAGAGACAAAGAGCAATTCTGTGAGACTGCAGGGGCAAAGCAGCCACTGACAGATCAGCAGCTCAAGTGCTGAAGCCTCCTGTCTCCAGCAGCATCAGCTCCAGATGCCTGAGTTACACGTAAGCAACCTGTACAGTGGATTAATTTTAACTCCCTAAAGCAGCCATAAATTTAAATAAGACCCTTTCCTAGACAGAAACCACAGGCTGGGTTGCCCTTTCACAATAATATAAATGAGGAGTAACTTCATTTATAGCAGTGGTATTGCAGCAAGGATTTATTCTCTGAGTGGGGAGGCACAGCAGGGAAGATGCACTGGGCTTAGAACAGTCCAACTCAGGAAACAAATGTTTAAAAACAGCTTTGCTCCTGCAGTAGCACTGACATTTCTGTGAAAATGAACAGTACTTTGTCTTGCCTCAGAGAGGAGAGTTGGTGGCCAGGGCTTCCGAAGGGCATTTATCCTCTTCAACTCCCAGCCTACTGATATTCAGCAATATTTTCTGTTTCCACTCCCAAGGAAAAGAAGAAAATTACATTACGACCTCTAATAATTGGGGTATTAATATACATTTAACTGCATTAGAATATTAAGACACATTTACAGCACAAGAAACACTCATTTGGAGACTGAAAAATAAACTGTGAGCACCATCCCTTTGATATCACTGAGGCAATACTCTAACTTGCAGAACTGAAGATAAAAATCAAATAAAATCAGAATTTAAAACTTCTCAATTTTTATGTGTTGACATAGTCTTTCAGACTTGAGGGAATTCAACTGCTTGACTTATACAGCCCTGAAAAATGAGACTTATTACTCAAATACTAACTTAACTTTTCTAGTGTTAATAGCTTTTACTTTCACAGGGAGAAAATTTTGCTGTTTGTTCAGTGACCAGAGATCTATGCAAAATGTACATGGGGAAAATATACAAACAATTAACAACTTTCTGAAAAATGAAATTAGGTTTATATAAGTATATCAACTAGTATTGTACAATTTTTATTATTTTAATATTGTTCTATTAGTAGTACAATCAACAGCCTTTGTTTTCACATAATTCTGATATCTGGAGTTAAAACTAATGCAAGTCTTTCTAAAATACATGCAGAATTATATTCAAACCATTTAAATAAGACATATTCCAGCAGGTATTTTGATGATCTGCATCCTTTAAATTTATAGCAACATTTATGGAAGGAGGTCAGAGTAGTCTAACACAAAAAACCTGAAACCAGCAACACCCCAGATAAATAGTAAGCATTATAATAATCTATAAAATATGGTTTTACAATAGCCAGAGAGGCTATAACAGAGAGGTTAAATATATAGTTCAAAACAAATAGAAGCTCTGTCTTCTCTCCCTGTTCACTGCTACGTTACAGGTATTTTAATTCTCACCAAGTTATCATCCTCCAGCTGAATGCACAGACAGCTGAACCTGACATCAGCACATACTTTGAGGTTTTATTTCAATAACCAAAAATTTTAATACTCAGATCAGTCAAAGTGAGTTCAGTCAAGCAATTAATGTATAATTAGACTTAGGTAATAACGTATGTGGTAGAAGTCAAAGGTAATTGCTACACCCACTCTAACCTATCTGGAACCAGAGGTGGCCCAAACCCAGAAAAAAGAATCCAGAATACTCTTGCTGTGAAAAATTCTTTTTTGGAATCCTTTTGGATCTGAATCTTGCTGGTGACCTCTCCCTCTCTGCAGTCTCACTCTAACCAAGCAGGTGAGATTCCAGCAGCCATGCAATAAAATGTGGCTGTTTCCACAAGGTTTGGTAGGTCCAGAATTGAAGTCCCCCTTCTGAAACTCCTCTCTTCCTCCCAAATAATTTCTAAAATTAAGATCAGATGTCATGGGCCCTGTTTAGAGGATGCCCTGCTCTCTCTGCTTGGCTTTTCCTTTGATTTGCTGCTCTGTGTTAAACCTCCACAGACATATTTGACAGCAGCACATTTTATGAAGCCAGTTCTACTGATGAGAAATCTGAGCTACAATGAGACTGAGATGTCCAAGGCTGGATGTGATGTTTATAACAGAGCTGGGAGTAGACTGAGTCAGAGGCTCCTCTTTTCTCTCCCTATCAGCAGGACGGTATTTTTAACTTATTTTGTTTTTCTCATGCCAAAAATATTTGTGGCTTCTTGAGAGACTTAACAAGGAGCACAAGGCAATTTACCTGTTTCCCAAGGGACTGCAGTGTTTCTAGAGGGTGCATACATACCTTAGAGCTATATGCCACATGATACATAAAGATGTTGGGGGGTTGCCCATACCATATTATAGTATGTTGTTGTCTGACAAATAACTACCCTTTTTTTTTTTTTTTTTAAGAATAAAACTTAGAAGAGGGCAACATAAATAGGATGGAAGAAACAAAGACGATCTTACAAGGATTTTAGACATTCATATATCCCTTCAAAACCATCAGAACTTTGAGCAATGTCAAAAAAGCCTCCTCTGATAAAGGAGGACCTCTCTGATCATCCCCATCTTGATGATGCTGATGTTTAGGGCCCGTTCCTGAAACAATCCATCAGTGCCAAATCAGATGTCCCTCCTGCCAAGACAGGAGTCTCACAAGCACTGTCTGCCTCCAGTGCTGCAGAGTCCACACTTGCAGGGGCAGTCTCTGGGCACATGCTCAGGGCTTATTTGGCCCAGTGATGACTGATCACCATGAACCAGCCCCTTGCACCACATGAAGATTGGACCAAGTCAGAACTAAAGCCAAAATCCAGGGAATGTGCTCAAACACCCGTTGCCGCTGCAGTGGCCAGCAGACAGTCTGAAGCTGGTATTGAAGAGGAGCAAGACATATGTTTTACTATAAATCAGTTGCAAAATAAGTGCTCTTTCCATAGTGGTCCACAACAGCCTGACTTTATTGTACTTTGGCCAATAAGGCCCTCTCAATTTAACTAAGAATTAGACATTAGAGAGGAGCAATAATAGCTGGTAAGGAAATATTATCAACTTTGTTTCATTTTCAGATGGTTATTTCCTATTCTGCTATCAGGTTTTATTCTGCTTGTGGAGTACATATTATACATATTTTTATTGAAACTATTGCAAAATTACCCACAGGCAGAGAGAATAAATTAACAGGCTACTTAATTGAGTTCTTTTCAAGATTCTTAGCATCCACTGCAACTGAGTGAAATAGGGAGGAATGTAAAGTTTGCCACTTTATAAGCCATGAGGCCATTTATTCTCTCAGCTCGCTCAGTGCAGTAGTTAATTCTTAGCCATTTTAGATGAATAAACAAACATCAATGCATTAGCTTGGTTACAGAACTGCTGTACCCCAAACCAATGGCAGTTGCAAGAAAAGGAAGAATTATTCCTCCTTTACTGCTTCAGAAGTCACAAACCTGAAATCTAAAGGGTGGCCAAATCCTTCTTGATCGCTGTGGACATTAGAGACCTAAAAACTTCTGAGGATCCAGGCTTTTGTTCTTACCCTTTCATTTATATGCATAACGGGGGGAAAAAGAGTCATTAATTTACCTGACCCTTCCAAACTCCCAAAGAAACACAAACACCTTTATTTCAATTGCACTTTTCCAGAATCATTTTGAAAGATCTGTTTCCCAGCTGTAGTCAGACTGCCAGGCATTTTAGAACACAAAATCTTTCCCACTTTGATTTTTACTTTAACATCAGTTAATTTCTATTTGTTCTTCCTCCCCAATTTCACTAATGCCCTTTCTGTATATGTATATTTGTCCATTACAATCTACAGAACAATCACCCTAATTGATCTGGTGTTAACCTCCAAGATCCAGACTGTTTTTATCTATTGCTCGGTCCCAGTTGCAGCATTAATTCCCTATAGTGCTCACACCTGTCACCATCGCCACTCGGCCCTTTTACAAGAGGCACCTCTCTAAATAAATGCCACTGCAAACCGTCCTCACCAGAGGAGTGGAGGCTGCTGAAAAGCCCCCACTGTAACAGTTTGTTTGTGCCTTGTGCTGTATATAATGATAAATTTCATACAGGTGTCACATTTTTTAGCGGGAGGTGAGGATTGATGGGGAGCAGCAGAATGATCCATCATCAGAGGCAGGTGGCACAGTATTGGAATTTCAGAAATCTGTTCCCAATCACATCCACTGCTGGATGACTCAGTAACGACCCTATTTGCGATGCGTTACTGAAAATCAATGCGCCGCATTCAAGGTCAATGTACTGTTAGAAAACTCCTTAAGCACTGATGGATGGATTGTGTTCATTCAGAATAAATGTGAGAAGAAAGTGACAGCTGAGCATCCCGAGAGTTGTGCCAACTTTAAGAGAACAGCTTCCTCCCGGAGAGAGAAACATGATTCCCTCGGGGATTACATCATTCCTTATTTCCTTTGTTCTTTCCCTTTTCGGCATTTAGGTAATTGTTTAATGTATCTATCTTCGTGCAATTAGACTTCAAAGTTTGAAGACAAATACTGATGAACAACAATCTTTATGGGCTTCCCTCTATGAATAATATTCGCCCTTATGAAAGACTATCAAAGTTTGTAAGGATTAAGTAGACAAGAAGGGAAAACATCAGAAGAAGAAACTAAACCCACACACAGGTATAGAAAAAAGCCTCTCTGCAAGGAGCTCTAAAGATAAAATCCCAAGTCAAAACATGGTCTTGATTTTTCTGTTATTATAGTGGTGAACAAGATACTTAGTGTCTTTACATATCTTTACATATTTTTCAACTCTCTAAGTGGTTTTGCATAACTTTAAATGTTTTAAATTAGCTGAGAACTTGCCATGCATGGTAAAACAGATTTTCACTTGTAAAAGATCCTTGCTTATAAATAAAGCTATCTCACTTTTTCTTTTAGCAATGGGGTGGGATATCTTATTCAACTAGTTTGCTAAATATGAATTAATGGCACTTCAGAGACTCCTTCCAGAGGGATTCAGAAATTATCCTACTTTTCTTCCCTGAGAAATAATGACATTGTCTTTTAGTTGATGGGGGGAAAAAAGAAATCATCAGCTTCCAAAAGGAAAACAGGATTGATAGCTCAAACAGGAAGGAGGAAAAGTGTAATTTACCATGTGGTTCACCAGCAGCTAAATCTGTTCACTTGACACAATAAATGATGTCAGGCTTCCTCACCCACTGTGTCAACAAAATGGGTGTTGTCAAAAACATTAAGACATCTTATTGACAAACTCTCAAGTCATTATACTCTTTGAAGTGGTTTTGTCTTCTGCCTAAAATTATTGCACCGACAGCATCGATTCATCTGATACATTGATAGTGCAGCAACAAGCTCCAGGGAGGATTCCGAGTACAGCCAAGACTATCATCCAGACAAAGTTATTTTTACTATTTTGGTAAGATTCTGAGAGATGGTGGGTTATCAGGGACAGCAGTTCATTTCCAATATTCAAACAACTCTGCTTCCACAAGAAAACAGTTTTTTGTTAACATAAAGTAACTATACAGAGCCCTGTTAAAAAAAGGTTGCTTTGCATCAGGAGCTATCAACAAGGGGTTAATTGCAAATACATCATCCTAAACAGATTGCAGCACACTATTTCAGCCAGAATATACTGCTTATTCAAATACTTTAGGGAGTACAAAGCTTTCAAGCCTCCTTTTCTGACTCAAATAGCTGTACTGACTCCCTCAGACCAATGATACAAGGAAAATCTGAGTGGTTTTGCCGAAGTAGTTGAGTCTGTCAAAGAGGATTTGATCAAAAATATGTGAGATGACTTAACCACTGCAAATTAAGAAGCCTGAAGGAATAAAGGCTTGTCCAAGAGGTCAAAGGGTGAGCACGTACAGCAGAGCTCCTTGCCCAGTCCAAACTGCTGAGACAAAAAGGGGTGGCCAGGCAGGCCTGCTGCTGCCCATCAGTAACTCCCACAGGTCCTTTGGACCCTTAAATTTAACCCGTCACAGACCTAATCCTTCCTTTACACCAACATCAACCAGCAGTAACTCCATGAAAGTCAACACCATAACAGCAACTTAAAATCAAAATGGGAGAAAAATCAAATTGATATGGGAGTGAGTGTGTAGTTACCCTGGGGCCGGGGGGAGGGGAGCGGGAAAGACCAATTTTTATTTTTCTCTCTTCTCCTTGTTGCTCTGTGCACAAAGTCTCTACAAGTACAGCGCCCATACAGCAAATTCCAGCACTGTTTTTCCCTCCTGTCCTTCCGAGGTAGGTGTGGTAAGTTCAAGGCAGAGGACGTCCCATCCTTGCATCCTCTCTGACCATTTTTCCTGCTGTTCTCCTCCTTGCTGGGTTTGGCAGCTCCCAAATCCACAGGCCAGCAGCAGGGACTAATAACCAGGTCTCTTGATCCCACCACAGCCTCTCACACAGGCTGCAATCCTGTGCCATTGAGAATTTGGCTACTGTGCCTAATGCAAAGTACAGAGCTGAAGATAGAAGCAAGCTGAGAGTGCCAGTTCTGTCCACTGTGGATTTGTGATTAAGTTTTGCCATTAAAATACAGTATATAAAATGCTAATTCAAGCCAAAATTATAGAGTCAGATAATATATGGAATTACCGTGCCAACAACCCACAATAAAAATACACAGTACAAATAAGTGAAAGAATCTGATGTCAAAAATATGGATAATGAAAGTAAATTGTATAAACGTAATTAATAAAGGCTTGGAATGGAAATTTCCAGTGTGTACTTGCTGAGCTTAGATCCACTGAATATCCACAGACTCTCCTAAATTTTAGCTGAAATAGTAATGACCATCTTCTTATGTTTTGTTTGAATTGTATCTTTTATATCAGAAGGCATCTTGGAGTCTCCACAAAATTGTTTTAATTAAACTAGCCATTATGTTTTATTAGTTCCAACTTTACCACATTCAGATGAGAAATAAAGATGCACATAAACCCCAGACTTTGACATGAAGAAATCCATTCCTGCACAAGTATTCACAGCTGCTATCTCCTGCTGCCCCAGCTCTGCAGATAACAGCTACTGTTCTGCTGGACTTGTCATGCAGCCTGGAAGTCTGACAGGGTTTTTCTGTGATCCATTTGCAGCCTGTGCACAGCCTTTGCTAAGTATTTGTTTTGCTTTGCTCCAAACCCTGAGCTTGGGTGGCCTTGGTGAAGGATTTTCAGATTCTGCTCCTAACAAGAAAAGATTTGTTTTGTGTGAAGGACTTTTGTTTTAAAAGTACCACTGGAAATACAGGGAGAAGGTGGTCAGACATTACCAACCTTTTCACAGCTTCCGACCTCCTGGCTTAGCGCTGCACTTCCATAAGAAACCCAAAATGTATAAACTGACTTCCATCTAACTCTCTACATAGGCATGGATGAACAAAATGGAATGCTTGCATGTTGTACTGCTATATCTACATTTTGCAGTGCAGAAGCAAATGTATGTGTGTATTGCTTACACAAACCAAGGAGTAGAAACCCTTCCTAGAGCTCAATTTTTTTCTCCCTCTAATTTTTTTTTATCCATTTAGTGAAAGGAATGGCTTCCTACTATTTCTCATAGGATGGAAGACCATGAGCCACTGAGATTGAAGAAAGGGTATTTGTTCCATAGTGAGAATCTCAGCCTAATTTGGGATTGTAAAGGGTTTTTTCGATCACAGAATGGAAGGTTGCTACCAGTTAAATCCTCGCAGCCTGCTCCTGTTGGGTGGTTTGTGCAGGTTTACACAACTTTAATGCCAAGGACACCATCCTGCAGACTTATATCTTGGCTTCTGATGAACCTTTTAAGAGATTGCAATCACACAAAATTCTATTGAAACATAATTTCCATCTCTAATCACTAATGCAAGTAATTAGTAAAGTCTCCTCAAGAACCTGATGGAACCACATGGCTAATTAGTCACATACACCGCTCACACTGGCCACAGCCCATTTGAAACCAGCTTCAGGAACATCTTTCCCAGCCCTTTTTCAGATGGAGCTGGGAAGTCCTGCCAGCACCTTGGTGCACAGCTCTGTTGTGCTTTGGGGCTCCCTACAGCCTGGCCTACCAGGTGAAGGAGCCACGAATGAGAAACAAGAGCTACTGAGAGTGATGCAAACCTCCAAATCCTTCCTTCAGTCAGTCTCTGCCTGCAACAGATGACTTTCAAACAGGCACACAGGGAGAAACAAATAAATTCCTTGCAATTTTCATAATAAACAAAACCAGAGTGAATCACTCCAGAATAACAACTTCAGTAATGTGACCTCTCTTCCTCTTTCAAAGAAAGCAAAATTATTTTGTACAAATTATAGGCTGCTTCTGCTGGGAAATGAGAACCAGTATTCCAACTGATGCAAAATATTCAACAAGAGATTTAAAAAGCTGTCACCCCAACTCTACACAGGAAAGACACACACAACTTTTAGTTCTAAATTAGGAGCACTTCCAGGCACCTCTGTAAAGCTGTTTAAATGGATTCCTACATTAGCCTCACGACATTTTTAAGTCAGTTATGAGGCATTTAGCAGGAAAACCAGCAGTCTGAGGCCAGGGCTGCAGTTTGGCTCCCCTCTCCCAGTCTGAAGCAGCACAGGTCTGACTCCGGGTGCACAGCAGTGATCCTTGGCAGCTGCAGAAGCTGGAAGACGGCTCATCAGGCAGAGGGGAAACACATAAATCCTCACTGGCTGCTTCAATGCACTGTCAGATATTTGACTGTCTTTGCAAAGTCAGACAAAATTTGCCTGACTTTGCATCGATATGGACAGGGCCACACAGACCTTTCCATTTCCTCCAGCAGACGCCACAGACTGGCCTAAATTCATCCCCTGTGTTTCCAGGAGGAAAACATCCTCTCCATTTTCCTCCTCATCCACGCAGATCACCATGTCAGTACAGCTGTGTGGATCATCATATTTTCACACACACTTTGTGTTCACCCCACTCGTCCCCTTCCTATTTACTTAAAGATTATTAAAGCAATTAGAAATATTATGTTCCTTCCAAGCAAGCCCTACAGAAAATTCTCTGCACTCTTTGTACAAATGATGCCAATGGAAAATGTTCCAGTGATGTCAGTGAGTGTATCATCAGCCTCTCTACAGCACAGCTTTTTGGGTAGTTTCTGTCAGTACGCTAAATTAAATAATGATTAAAGTAAGTAACTTAAAAGTGGTTTGGATGTGCTTCCAAATGAAAGTCTTAACAGAAGGGATTCAAAAGGAATAAGAGATACATATGTTTTGATAATCTGAAGTGAGCCAGTTTACCCAAAAAGCCACTTAATTACACCAAAACTAAAACATCTGGTTTAGATTATCTGTTAAAAAATAGGATGGTGAAAAGTAAACCACTTGGAGAGGAAGTATTAACATTATTTCTGACTTAGGCACTGTCACGACAGAAAAGTAATACCTTTTTTTATTATTGTTTTTGTGTCTTCAGATGGTGCACAAAGAGGAAACTCAGCACAGCAAGGAGTGCTCTGGCCTTCACTTGGAATCAGGCAGAGGGAGGAGCTGGCCCTGCCCCGTCCCCAGCACGCTGAGGATGACACTCACAGAGGGACTGTGGTGCTGGGGGATGCTGGAGGTGCCAGGCTAACCCTTGTCCCTTGTGGATCCTTTGGAATCCGTGTGGCTTTCTGATGTCCTGCCATGTTCAGGGTATTTTCACACAGAAAAAATACCCAAAAAACACAACCTGGCAACATTCTCCACTTTGAATTAAGAACATTCCTACCATTTTTGTTGTCTGCTTTTATTTATTTTCAATACTTTTTTTTCCCCCAAGTTGCAGCCAAGGAAAGGCAAACCTTGCAAAAGTGGTGCCAGCAATTTCCCTGCACATGCAGTAGGTACTCTTCAACCTGGAGATACCCAAATCTCTCCCTGGTACAGTAGCCTGGTATGTCTTAACAGTATCTATAGCTGAAAAGTCATATTATAGCACTTTAGAACATTTAGAGCCTAAGGAAAACCTTTTATGTGAGCATTTTAAAGCTCAAAGCTCTAATCTAGGACTTGGTATATTTATCCAAGTCCTTAATTATTAATGTTACTCTATTGATTTGATACCTGAAACTCTAACAACAAAACCTGTGCAAACTAATTATGCCTGGCTTCCGAATTTACAGGGCTTCTTTGCTCCTCTTCTGAGTCTTCTTTTACTTAATCAATAAGGTCTGATTCATAAAACAGCACAGAGATGCCAGAATTGAGAAATAAAAGGCATATTAATTATCGTATCCACTCTGCAACATCTCTGTTGCTGAAGCACTTATTCACCTGAAGGATCCCAACGATATCCAAGTTCATCTCAGCTTATTATCCTAATGCAGGCAGCACAATCAATCCTAACAGTATTTTAATTAATTCAGAAACAAAATTATTTCTTTAAAAATCTTTGGTTTCTGCATGCAAGGCTTTGTAACACCAGTTTCTCGAGGCAGTGCAGCTTTGCCAGCTTTCTGTGGGAAGAGTAAATTCACAAACCTCTCATCCCCCCACGCTCTTTCCTTCCTCCTGGCTGTCCTTCTGCAGCACCAGCACCAGCACTGGGCTCTGCTGGTTTGCAAAGTTAAGAGAAGCCCAGATTCCCCTCAAATGCATTCAAAAATCCTGAATCAATTCCCTAATACAGCAAATTTAGGGCCAGATTCTGGTGCCTTGCTTCCCTTCTGAGTAGCATCCTGAAGACAGCAAGACTATTTCTGGAGCAGTGTTCGTGCATAGGCCTGGCAAGATCACCACAAGTAATTTAAAGTAAGTTTTTAAAATAGATCACCAAATCAGTAGTACAGGGTTTTGAAAGCACATAATACACAAGGTTTGCTGTACTTACTCCTGCTCAGTTAGTTATTTTTTCTTCATTTCATGCAGGTATGTAACAATACAGAGGGGGAAAGATATTTAATTGTCAGCTATATATCTGGTGTTCTACGACAGTCGAGATTATTAGTCCTTGAGTACAGATCCCTAAACCTCCTCAGAACTGTACTTCAGAACCTTGTATCTCTAATATAAAACTGGTAAGTGAAATGAAAAATTTGGTCCTGACATATTTTTAATCTCCATATTTGAACATCTATTTCACTTTTATTGTTATCATAGTCACTGGTTATATAGACTAAAGAATTATTTTCTTCAAATCCTCTGATCTATCCAGTTCTTAAACAAATATGCTGTAGTCATCTCAAATCCTCTTGCTTTCTAAATGTCATTTCTGGTAGAAAAAAATATTTTTAAAATGTGAATCAGAAAAGAACACACAACTAAAATCTCTCTTTTTTCTTCTTTTCTTTTTTTTTTTGAGCTAACCAGAAGCAGACCAGCTTAAAATCTTGAGTTCAGTGAGACTACTCCAGGATTATACCAAAACCAATGGTGATCAGAGTTTGGTCTAAATGTCTCCATTACAACCAATCTCCATTAGTTCCATCGAAGAGAAATGTACATTACAGAGCGAGGTAATTTACAATTTTTATAACCATTATAATTTGTAGTACACAACTAACCACATGGCCATTCTTTCAAAACATCAAGATAAATCACGAGAAGCTCAAAGATGTGTTTAATGTTTGATGACAAATGGATACTAACAAACACTTACTGCAATAAATTCCTGTTAAAAACAGAGATTATGGGAAAATGCTTAACAAAGGTGATTAGGAGCATTTATTTTAAAATTCTTTTCCATTGTTCTCTTAAGTGCATGGACCACCAAGTTTCATTTAATCCTTTCTAATTCTGGGCAAGATAATTATGGCAAATAATGGTGAATGAATCACATGCCTGTACAGGAGTATCACAGCCATTGTGGCACTTGGATGAATGCTGTGTCAGAGGATTAATGTGGTATAATACCGCATTTGCTTTTGCAGCCTGTTATTTTAATCTTGTGAGCTGCCTTTCATCAAGGTGGGGAAATACAGTAAGGTTACTGTTGATCTCGGGCAGCCAGAGAGGAGGCCGTGTGACATCCAAGTCCTTCAGTCCTATAGGGGACTCTTGGCAGCTTCTAAAAGTCTTGTTTTGTGCATTAATGGAAGGAGAGAGAGAACTTGCCTGTGCTAGGGGAAAGTTGGCAGGTGAAGGAACAGCACAAGAGATGCCATTGTGCCAACAAGTTACTTAGTTCTGAGTATCAGGCAGTGCGCACCCAAGAATTCATGGGATCCTAAAACTGCAGAAACAGCAAATCACTGACCTGTCACTCTCTGCAGATGGGGGAGCAGAGACCTGGCAATGGCACAGAGCGAGGTGGACTGCAGTAGCCAAGCAGTCTACAGAAGAAAGTGGGGTATGATCTTGTCTAAAGAAGAGCAAAACACCCTTTTAACTCTTTCCTCTCGCCTTGATTCGCTTTCTCCACTATCCGGGCCGACGGCTCTGCCACTGCACTGATTAATGTATTCCTGAGAGAGGCCACTCCTCAACTTTGTCATGGACCATCTGATCTAATCAGTAGAGACTTCTTTCTTGCTGAATAGCAGGAGCATTTGGAAGTGCTGGACTTGTCCATTTCGTCACTGTGCCTGTCAGATTCCCACCTAGGAATGTGTGCTCCGCACTCGCAACCTCTGCAGAAAGAAAAGCAGCATGGGGGTGTGAAAACTGTTCAGAAGCAAATACTGCTTCCCCAAGCCACTGCCCAAGACATAAAAGGAATTCAGAATGCACTGCAGATCAGAAAAATTCCGTTAAATTCGACCCATTATATATTCTAAAATAAGATGGCAGAGTGCCAAAATACCTAAACAAAGCAGGTTGCTGGGGGTTTCTTTTCCCACAATTTCTATCCCACTGAGAAGTAATAAGGCCTGGAGATCTTAAAAGAAACCTGTTCTTGAACAATTTATGGCCCAGATTTATAGGTCCAAGAAACGAGGATGGTTCAGATTAATTTCCTATAAGCATCTACTTTCAAGGGTTCTTCTCTAAACCAAACCCGAGCCAGATTTTTTTCTTTTTTCCCAGCTAGCTGCCCTTTTGCACTGACTGAGTCATGTGAAGGGGATGGAAGATGGCCACAACTGCATGTTTGAGAATTCCACCAGCTGAAAGAAGTCTCCAACTGCTTTGAATCACTGGAATATCTTCTTGGGCTTTGATTGCAATTGAAAAACTTCAAGGACACCTGAAAACTCTGTTAAACCACTCCATGGCTGGCACCCAGCGCCTCATCTACTCCAACTTCTGTTGGGGACACCACTGTGGAGAGTCCAAATCCAAGAGCTTTATCCAGTTGTGGATTTGCAAAAGTAGCTAAGGGGTTTGTTTTTGGGTTTTTTGTTTGGTGCTTACTCAATCTGAACAAAAGATTTTGGATTACATTTCATGTAAAAGCTGCAGAAAAAGTCCTTTCAGCTGAGACTGCTGAAATTAAATATTGACGTTTTAGCTTTTAAATTTTGATTGGATACAAGTAATTCAGGGAAGTCAACATGAGTTAATTGGTACAATGCTGGGCTGCCAAACTGGCATTATTTTTATTATTACTAGTTCTAAAAATGGACTCAGCAGGGGCCAGCTTTTCCTATAGAAGATAAAACCATCCTCAATCTTCTAATAATCATCAATTGTCCACCTTCTGTCCTGGCTGTCATCCCAGATAAAGCAGGATTAGCAATGAGAATCCAAAGCTTGTATAGTTCACCTCAGCAGGTCAAGTGAAGCTTTCAACATCTGGTTGAAGATCTTGTGAAGACCTCTGCATCACTTTGTAGGTGGGAGCCAACAAATTGAGCCCAAATAGAGAATTTGAAATGCAGAGTCCTTTGAAAATCTGGCATCAGAAAGGCAAAGAGACTAGCAGGAGCACACCTTGACTTTATCTTAGGTACCTTGGTTAGAGGTGAACTAACCAGACATTTTATATGACCTTAAACCTTACCACAATCCATAAAATGGATGAAAATACAGCAGTTAAGAAGAAATAGTAAAGCATATGTTCTCTCTAGTGGAGGGGAAAAGTTAAATAATGTAGCATTAAAAAGGAGGTGATTTAGGTGTTGAAGACAAATGTATACAGAGAAAGATTAAAAGCAAAGTACAACTTTATACATGCAGGTGGATGGTATGGGAAAAGTCAAGGTGACAGAAATTGATTGAAAATGTTTCAACCCCCTGGACTCTGTGAACCATTTGGGGCTGTTTCCAGGCCATTTTTATCCAGAGGGTAAAATCAGAGATCAGAGCAACTGTTGAAGCAAAAAGAAGCCACATCAGTCAAGCTGAAGTCATGCAATTTAATCCTGCATGTCCCCTACCTTGTTATATTCATTTCTGATTACACCATACTTACAGAAAAACATGTGTTCACTGGCAGGCTACAGAGAAAGAAAAAGCTGGGGAAATCTTAAGGCATTGTATAAATAGAAATTTGAAAACCAATTTCTACAGGAAGGGACAAGAGTGGTAAGATTTCATTTTCCATTATTACTATATGTTGATAATGCTCTTCATGGTGTAAATATCTTTAACTGACATGGATGGATTTTTATTTTTTTTAATCTATGAGTCTTCTCTCTCATCCTGCAGTAAATCAGAAGACACTTTGCCGATATCTGTATTGTTACATCACAGTATAACTGGGATGAAAGGAGAACTACAACTGATATTTTAACCCAGAGTGGTTCTGGTTCAGTACATTCTCATTTGAAGGACAGATGAAAAATGGTCTGTGAGGCTGGACTGAGAGATCAAGATAGAAACTCTACTCTCCATTATGCCACCAAATTTTGGCACTATAATTTAGGCAAATTGTTCAGCATTGCTGTATCTCAGCATCCCATGAAGCTGGCTTAATGTTTTCCTAACACTAAGGAGTTTTGTAATGGGGAAAAAAATAAAGTTAGAGACTTTAAAAGCAACCAGGGAAATCGTTTTTCTAGTAAATGATAATGGAGTTTTAAAAACAAATTCAGAAGAGTGAGAATTTAATACTACTTTCAGGGGGATTTTATTGTATTAAGAAGTGTTGGGGATAAATGCAGAACAAGGATACCCACCAGTTCAAATAAATAATCAATAGAAGGAATATTTTAGATTTGTTTTCAATTGAATTAGTTGCCTTGGATCCATATTCTGGCAATAACATACCTACTCTGTTTTATTGTACATTTTAAAACTATATAAGCATATCAAGGTAAAAAATTACTTCAGATTTCAAATTAAAACCTTGGTAAAATAACAAGAGATTGAACTCGCTCAGGGGAAAAAAAAAAAAAGAGGGGAGGTGGGTTTAATTCAGTCTCTGACAAAGATAATAGTGAAAGGTCTGATTTTGCTTATGCCAAAGGCATTTTGCCATCTACCTCCACAGAGCCAGGACAACCATGCTGGGTTTTGTCGAGCCTCAATCCCGCAAACTGTGTGATGGAGAAGGGAATTTCTAAAGTCAGTGGGATTCCCCACAGCTCTCAGGACCAGAAATTTTGTGGGAAACTATGTATAGAGCTTGTTTGAATTTTGGCCCAAGGGTTTTCTCATTTCCTTTGACAGTCTCCATAAAAACCCTCTTGTGCAACTGCGCTATCTTTTCA
Source organism: Aleadryas rufinucha (assembly GCA_013397815.1). NCBI lineage: Eukaryota > Metazoa > Chordata > Aves > Passeriformes > Aleadryas > Aleadryas rufinucha. The sequence continues at coordinate 435,030 of VZTH01018022.1, forward strand.
TCTTGGGATGCCAAAATATAAGAGTCTGCACATCTGTTTGAAAAACAGAATATGCCAATATTTAAATTAGCAATGGTTTCTTTTCCCTCCAAGACTATCAACTAATTATTTGAAATAGATTTACCCAAATATTGCACTTAGTTCCATATTACACACGCATAAATGAGAACAGAATTTGGCCCAATATGTTTAAGCTAAGCACATTTTTGCAGCTATGAAAAGTAATCTGATTTCCATGGAATAGTTCATACATGGCAATTTGCCTTCCTGGGCCTCAGTTCATGTCAAGCCTTTTCACTCTGTTCATTTTATGAAGATTTAATTGAATCCTACTTAAATAGCATCAACTAGCACTTATTCATAAAGCCATCAAGCCTTTCATCACAAATTCATAGTTTTGTAATTCTTAAAAAAAAAAAATAGAAATAAATCATATATGTTCAGTCATACTATCACTGGAAACACTTGAAACAAACTCTTCTGTCCACAGTCATCTACCACAATTTTGAAACCTCATTTTGAACTCCCATTAGGAAGAATCTTATTTTGACCAAAGGTGACTTTATTTTTCAGCATTTTCTTGCACAAAATATGACAGTGATGGTGAATTTACTGCTTCTGCATGGACAAGTAAGGTTTGTCTTAGGATGAGCTGATAGACAGAAATATAAAATAATGGGAGGAAGGAAAGGCAAAGCTGTTTGGGCAAACCCAGGGGAGTGTTTCCCAGTAGCAGAAAGGGATGGCACAGCCAAGCTCTCCCCAATCCACCTCTGTCAAGAACTCTGCCACAGCAAGTGTGGAGCCTGCAAATCCCATACTGTCCCTCAAATGGATTAAACCAATTTCTACAGAGGTTTTGTAGGACTGTGAGAAACTCCTGAGGAAGGTAAAATCTGACTCCCAACAGGCATAATTTATCAATGTACAGAGATATTTGGGTAGGAAAAAAAAACCCTCCAAAGAAACAACTAAAAAATCAGCTAAGAAAAAAACCACCCAAAAGCAGAGGGATGAAGTCTTTTCTTAGTAGCCCTTAGTGGCCCTTCTGCAGCAGCCCAGCCATCCTGCTGGGAGGGAGGCAGCACTTCTCCCCCTCCAGCAGCAGCGGCACCATCTGCACCACCACTTCTTTTACCCCTGCTATTTTATCCCCCAGTTTATTACCTTTAGCACCTCAGCATCAACAGTGCTGAAACTGTATTTTCTGAAAGAAAATCTGAGTACTTTGCCATTGGGTAAATTCTTCAATTTACTGCCNTAAATTTTTTAATTTTCTGCCCCCCCCCCCCCAACCCTTTTGACCCAAGTTGTTATTTGCCAGAACAAATTGGATCTTACGTTATTGGTTCTTGTTCTTTACAGTCGCAGAGCTGATACCACGCTGTTCATAACAACCTTTCCAAAATAACTCAGACATGCCTCAGGTAATTAAGGAATTATGTCCTCCCAGCCAAACAATACCATATTTCTTATTTCCATCATATAAGTGATCCCACAAGGGAGCAGGAAGCCTTTTTGTCTCATAAAAATAGCTTACACAGGTGCATACTTAAAGCATGATTTCTTGTTATTATTTGGCATGGTAAAGACATGGTGGATTTAACTTCTTTGCAGTGATGAAAACCATGTGGATTGTGGCAATGCCCACCAATATAGATCTCTGATAGTGCAGGCAGAGCAGGAAAATTGACTTTATTCATCCAGAATTGGATGGAGATGATTTTCACTGCCTATGATCTTCAGTTTAATTGATTCTGGATTAAACCTCCAAACAGAGATGTAGGAAGAGTCCTTTTAGTTTGAAAGGAAAATTATGATAGAGGTGAGGAGGTACCCATTCCATATCTACCTCATTGCCCTGTCAAAATGCAATAGGAAACAAAAATCATTTCCCTTTTTGTTTCCTTATTCATTTTCACATAAAAGCAGAGCAAATACAAACCACCAGAAATTCTCAAAGTAATAGGGAGGAAGGGAGAGGTAAAAAGGAGAAAGTGAAAACTTCAGTCCATGACAAAAAAATGAAAGAGAGTTCACACACAATTCCTGTATTGGATGTCCCCACCTTAAGGCTGACCCCAGTCACTTTGGACTTGCAGGCATTTGGACAGCCCAGCCTGCCCTGCACTTCCACTGCCTGTGGCACCCAAAGGTTGCACTAACCCTCTTTCCAGTCCCCTCACCTTCAGCTCTCTGCTGACCCTTGGGTTCTGTGTGTACTTGGAAGGCTTTGCTATTATTTTAACCTCTTTGGAAATCCTCCCTTTTGTTCTCCACTTTTACTTTGTTATCTTTTTTTTTGCACCCTATTATCTGCACTCTTTCACACCTTTTCATTTAAAAAGACTTTCTTCAGTGCAATTACTATCCTCTAGAAGTTTAATGCAGAGCTTCTGAGCCTGGGTTAAGCAGGTAACTCCTTTGTTATCACCTGTTTGCTCATAAGTGCAGTAACATTTCCAGCAAAGATGAACATTCAGATCTTGTTCTCTCCTGTTAGTGAAACCCCACTTCCAAAGGTATTGAGCAGATTTCTTCCAGCATTCAAATGTACAGGCTTTGGGCTCCTCCCTACAAGCTCGTTCCCCCAAATATTCAGTCTTAACACATGGAAAGTTTCTTGACTGATCCAACCCCAAAGAACACATATCTGCGACGTATATTCTAATTTGAAATTAAACCACAGTGCAGAGGAAGGACTTTCCCACCTCCTCACAAAGGGCTGGACTCTCTCTGCCCCATGCTTTATTCACTGTCAATAAACACATTTTACAACGAGGGTTTTCATTCACTGGAAGGTCCCCTCAGTTTCCTCCTGAAGCCAGGTGTTTCCTGGCAATACCTATTGTCCCACTCCTCAATCTCTCACACCAACTGGAGGGCTTTCACTTACTTCTTTTGTTCAGAACGTAATCTGCCTCCATGCATGCTTTTCTCACACTGGGAAAGTATCTCCCATCTGGCCAGAATCAACCTTCCTTTCCTTTCTCACCAGCCCTGCCAGATAACAACGGGCTCATCCTCCCACCACCAGAGCCTACGGCTGCGTTCTCCAAGCAGAGCAGGACTGGTGCCAACTCAACATCATGAGCAGCAGCACGCTGTGAGACAAACAGGGACATTATTCCAAGTTTCAGCTTCCTCTTCCCTTTCATGGTACAGTATCTGCTTAGTTCATCAAGGCAGAGAGCAAAGTGCAGTCCAAAAACGTGTGCCAATATCCTTCCAGTGCACATTAAAACTGAGTCCCTCAGCTATCTGCACTAAATAAATCCCATGCACTGCACAGAGCATTAACCACTTCACTGAACCAGGATGGACAGGGCAGTGCACACTCTGCTTTGTGGAGCTGCTCCACAGCTGGAGAAGTCTTCCACAGGCTGCAAAATGCCTGTGTTTGCCTCTACAGCAGCGTGGTCCTTGCCTGGTGCTTTGGGGGACAGCACCGTGCAGGTCAGGGTTAACCCCAGCTGGGCAAGGGGGCTGCCAGGGCCAGCAGAGAAGGCACTGCATGCCCCAGAGGAATCTTGGTGGCATTTTCTGCAGTGGCTGGAGGTGGGACACTGCCAAGGGCACCAGCAGATCGTTATCCCTCTCCTTCCCAGCACAGGGCCAGGCAGAGGCTGTTGGCTGCGCTGAGGCCAAACACCTCTGTGTCTGTGTAAAAAAGCCTCTTCTGGGCTGCTGTGATTCCCACCATGGATCAGGAATTCCCTGTGATGAACATCATTGCTGAGCAGCCCATGAACACCAAGCACTTGATCCAGCACACAGGAGAACGTCAGCCCTGTGCTTTTTCACACAAAACAAAATGGGGTCTAAAGTCACCCATAATTGCACCTGATGATGTAAAATGGTCAGAAAAAGAATTAAAATTAAATGTTAGACCTTGATTATGTCTTTATCATTCTGGTGCCTTCCTTAATTCCCTTTTTTTCTTTTTTTAAAATTTTTCTTTGGGGAAGATGAGGCTGCTTTGTTTTGTTCTGATTTGTTTTTTTGTTCCTGCCAATTGTGTGAAATGGAACATATTTGGGAGGAATGAATTAAATTTTACAAAAGCTCTTCTAATAATATATATTTAAAAAAATAAGCAAAGAATAACAAGTATTTGCCCAGTAGATGAACTGTAAATGTTATCAGGCAAAGTAAACATTCCAACTGTAATTGTTATTGTAGATGGATGAATTCATAAATATGGAAACACTAAAAGATGGTGTAATACAGAAACAAAATGCAATGGACTGAGGAAAGAATGCAGCATGCAGCAGGCTGGGCAAAGGCAGTTCAGAAAGGTTACAGAGCTAACAAGAGCACTGAAAACCAGAGCTCTCTAAAGTGGTACCAGCGCTGTGGGAGCTGATGCAAACATTCATCACCTATTCACCCCTCAGGATGTTGTTGACACCAGATATGAACCCAGAGGAAGGGATTCCAACCCCCTCTGTCCAGCTCCAAACATGTCCTCATTAGTAGTTTAGGTTGCATTAGGGGAGCACTTTTGAAGTCCTTCTCTCAACACTCCTCACCCACCATGCTTTGTCTCACGGCACAGGTGGTTGTGGAGCACACAAATCCCTTTGGAAACCAGAGGACGTACTCCAGTGATGCACATGGAGTGCCACAATTCCTGACAAGTCCTTGGGCTCACACTCATGGCAATTCAGACTAAACCCCTCCCTAAGGAGCCCTGCAGACACGGGGTTCTCAGCACTGAGTGCTTTGCTCCCACTGCACCAAGTGGCCTTGGTGACACAGACACAGACACAACCCAGGCTGGAGCTGCTCTACCAAGGCTTTTCCATAGGCTTCTCCAGAGGACAATTCACCTAAACAGGGATGCTGTTTACTCTGTACTGCCCTCAGTAGGATTTTTTCACTCCCATTCTCTTTCACTGCTGGCTGTCAGGCAGCATAAATACGTGTGATAAAATCACATTGACTGACTTAGGGGGTTTCGTGTTACTGGTGTTTTTCTTAGAGCTCTGCCTTATGGGAGACCCCGCACTCCTGACACGCTGTACCAGATTCAAAGGTATTCTGGATTGTTTGACAGATATGACTGCATGTGAGGAGTGAAAGCACCAGCTGTCACCCTCCAAAGGCACTCTGGGCAGATTCAGGGGAAGCAATGCAACCAAATTCCTGCCCGGCCCACGGAGCTAACACAAAAAAGGAATTCTTCTGTGTGCACTGCACTCACAGCACACATCCCCACACTGCTGTTCCTTAGGCCAAGCTCAGGCAGCAGTAAAGTGGAGGCCAGGTAGCCTGGCTGTGCCCTCACACCTCTCCTGTCTCTGCTTTGGCAGTGAGTGGCATCATGCCAGTATACCTGGCAAGGGTATCAAGACCCCAAAATGACTTATTTTCCCCTACCCCAGCCCCATTCACTCCCAGTCATGGAGCTGCTTGTTCTGTTTTCCCCCTGCTGCTGTTTTGGCCTGCACATAGATAAATGGCCTGCTCATCCTGCAAAGTCAGACAGGTTCCTTCCTTCCCAGGTGCTCCAGATCCCCAGTGGGACAGTCAATGACAGCAACCCACTTCTCATGATTTTCAGCTCATTGAGTTGCTCCATTGCAACCAAGCTGTACTTGAAGGAAAGGAGCATTATCTCCAGCCTGACTCTTTTAGAAAGCTGCCCTTCATTTTGCCAAGCTTCCATCAGTACTTACACCCTTGGTTTCCTCCACACGATGCATCGCAAGCACAAATATTAGCCCTCAGCTGATCTGATCTTCAATCATGAAAAGCTGTCTCAGAGCTAATGCCTGCACCCATGGTTCATTAGCAGGCAGGGAAAAAAAAAGCTTCTGAGAAATAGGAAGGCTGGTCCCTTGCTCATCTGAAAATTTATCTCTGAATATTCAGTACAACCTCAGTCATTAGTTTCCAAAGTCACATACGGAGCAGATAGATGTCAAATCAATATCAAGACAGATAACTTCTTATCAGTGGGAACGGATACTGAGAAACAGCCTCTGTGTGATGGTATCATTTCATTAGGTTAGTTATCAACAACCAGTGCCATATGTGACAATCTCATATAGCCCTAGAAAAAGCCTGAGAGATAATAGTATGCTTTATAGCTTAATTCTCTGCACCAGTTAATTATATGGCACATTAAATCTACCTCAAAATAAACAAATATTGTAATTATAGCTAGGAAAAAAAAAATGTATGTCATTCTCACCAACCAAAGTTTGACTGGGGGAGCCGGGTACATTTAGAAATCTAAATCAGTGTGTAGGTCTGAATATGAATACTTAGATGACCAGCAATCCTTACATTTAAAGATTATTGTGCTGATCAGACAGCATTAAATCAAAATATTACTTCTTTTCAGGAAAGACATCTTTCCATTTTTGTGCCATTTAAACAATCACTCCTATATTGAATTGCTTTGCATAGTTACTACATATAAACACTTGAAATACTGACAAATCCATGCTTCAGATTCATCTTTCCCACTTTTGCCTCATACGGCAGCACATGCAGTAAGATACAAGTGAATTAATTTCATCACTGTGATGGATTATAAGTATGCAAATCTAATGGATCCCCCAGTGTTCCTTTGCTATCCTATTACTCCTGCTTACAAAAGATTGCAAAACTTTCATTACATTGGCCCATCAGTCAAACATTGAGTCAGCTACTTCATCTTTCTCTGTCTCTCTCCCCGTGGCTCTATTTATATCAATGAGATGTTGGACAACCCTCCACAGAGCAGCAACCAAGCCACAGCCTCCCTCCAGCAGCAAAGACCTCTAAAATCAGACTCATGAAGACTCCTCTGGCACACCTCTGCTGTGGAGTTTGCAGGCTGGGCTGGATCATGATACGCTCTCCGTCCTGTGCTTCCCTTCTCCCAGAGTAAATAAACCCAACTAATTAGGTTAAGGGATGAGTAATGTCACAGCTGCAGCAAATGACTCTCAGAGAGGAACTATGGAATAACTCAAGCATTTGAAGGAGTACAGAAGCAAGTGCTCTACAATAACCCACCATATATCAAAACAATAAAAAGAGACGGAATTTGGCAGCAGCGAGGACATGGCAGTATTGACATACACAGATATGTCCAACATAAATATTGCGAGATCTTTTATCAACAGTTTCTAAACACAACAGGAATGTGCATGGAGTGCAGCAGCTCAGCTCCCAGCAGCACCATGCTAGAGGTGACCAGATTTTAGATGTAGATTGTGAGTGGGGTGGAGAAGAAAGGAGGAGGGGGGAGAGTGGTTTGCAGCTTAGTAGGTCACTTTCAAACCAGCAGCATTGGTGCCAAATGGAGCTTTCTAATTACTCTTATTTTCCTGCTGAAATTGCAAGAGGAGCACAAAAAGCTGCACAGTGCTGGGGTGATTCACATGTTTCTGGAAGCTGCAGCCCAGGCAATCCCTCCCTGGCACTGTGGCTGTTGTCTGTTGAGGGTATTAGGGTTTAGTAGCTCCAGGCTGATCTGATGAAAAGCAGTGACAGATATTCAGTCTATAGAATTGTAGTGGGGAAAACAAGCTTTTTGCTTTTCAAACAGTATACTTTAGAAGTAACAAAAAGATATTGTTTTTCATATTTAAGCTCCTTAAAGTTGTTGATTCATAAATACTGTGATATTTGTACCATTTCTCTATGTAACAGCATTTGAAAAGACTTCCAAAATTTAAAAAACTGTTTAAATTTTTTTCTCCTTCTGAAAACACAAGCTTGAATGTGTGAAAACAGTCTGAGCCAGCACAAAGTTAGTTACTCTCCAGACCACCTATCTAGTGCCACACTGAAAAATCTGATTTAGCAATCCTACACATCCCTCTCCTACTGGGCATCTCCAAACATTTGTCCTGTTTTCTCCAAGACACACTGACAGAGTCCTGGCTGAGTAAAATATATTTCTATTTTCTATTGCTTTTGTGGTTACCATCAAATTTCTGGGAGTGGTTCCTCGCATCCTAGTGAGCAGAAATGAGGCATTCACCCCCTTCAGTTCAGCCTGCTCTAGGTGTATTTCAGCCCCCAAAAAGGCAAGTCAGAATCCCCTGTCTGTGTCTGACCAGCCAGCTACTTTACACCCACCACCAAGATGATTCAAAGGACTCTTGCCACAGATATCAAATTTCTACCAAACACATCCTTCAAAATTAATTAGCACTGCCTACCCTAACCCACTGCAGATATCACACTTGGTACCTCAAAGTGAGCTGGAATTAAAAAACTCCAAAGGGCTCTGAAACGCTCACAAAGACCCAGAACTTAATTGCTCATATTTTCATGAGCCTAAGTAATGGGTAGGATTAGGGCATAACAAGCAAATACAAATTAAATATCTAGCTTTGTATACTTAACTTTAAGCTGATGTTGCCTCCTAATTAAAAAAAAAAAAAAAAAAAAGGAAAACAACAAGAAAGGAAGTACAAGAAATATTATGAATCCTTGTATGAGTCAGCTTTAATAAGAAAGGGCATGAACATCCACACTCAGAGCCCTGGGGACGTTGAGGTGGTGCTTCCCATGCTCTTCTACACTGCCTACAAAGGAGCAGTCAACCACTAGCCCAGGGGCTGGACCAACATAACATGAGGTGATCCCTGAGCATGAGGTCAGTGAAAGAATTTTGGGAGATGTTGCCCTTGGTCTTCAATTCTGGGAAATTCCAGAATTGCCAACACATTCTGCATTACCAGCACACCACTTAGGCTGAGAATTCTCCACTGGAAAAAAATCAGCAGTGTGGTGATAAGCAAAAGGGTGACAGTTCAATACACCACCCAACACGAGGCGGGAGGAAGTCTGAAGAAGAAACAGATTTTATTTGCAAGTTAATTCCAATTCTAAATATTATTTACAATGTACTATTAGCAATACTTTTGGGTGAATTAAATATTTGTTTCCTTCATGCTGAGTTGTTCACCCTTCTTGGAGTTGAAGGGGATATTTTCATACTTTTCAAACTTAACACGTTCTGCCTGGGGGGTTTGCTCTACCAAAGAGGTTAGAGCCTCTGGAAAATATTATTCTGGCTTGTACTTCCACAGAGGCTTAAGGATCTGTAAAAAAGGCTATTACCTCAGCATCTTTTTATCCATACATTCAGCCCCACCAGAGTGCAAGGTGTTATAGTTTAATTCCATTAGGAGACCCACCAGCAACATACTGGAAACATCCCAGGGGCTGCTTGTTTAAAGGTGAATCAAAGCTCGCTGGCACTGAGCTGGAGATGAAGGTCATTTAGGCAGCCTGAGATTCAGTGACTGCCCAGGCTGGGCTTCTCCATGGCTGTTTTTAAGCACTTCTTTGTCACTGGGGTGATTATGAAAATCCTGCCCCTCACTCCAACTACTTTGTTCCGCGTCTTTTACACATCCGCTCATTGATTTCACTGACTGGTTTTGGCATTATTGTTCTTCTGAGCTGCTAAGCAGGACTTCGACCTTTTATTCACTTATCCAGGCTCACCACATAGCTCCATTTGAGGTGTGCTCATCAGGCCTTTAAATTCCAACACATTTTCAAGAAATGTCATGAGGAAAAATATACACAGCTTTAATTTTAAAAATAAATGTAACATGGCACAGATGAAACCCAACAAGATAGTTCTCACTGTAAAACTGATACTGTGCTACTTTAACTGGGCTGTAGAAAATGTATAACACTTTTAGACAGGAATTCTGTTAATTGTGCAAGTTGAGATGCTTCATTTGCATCAAAAACAATAAGCTGGCAAGAAAGCTTGCTAACCGTGCCAGATCTAAAGGTGTTACCATGACGGTAAGAAGAATTGGTTTAAGAAACCATTTATTTGATGAAATTGGAGGATCCCCAACTTCATAAATCAATTCCCAAATTGCAGGAAAAAATATTACCTTTTAAATGCCCCTAATTGTTATTCATTATTCTAGGCCCTCTAAACCTCACCAGAGTGGTTTATTGATGATGTAGTCTTCAAAGAACATTATTCAGGCAATGGAAAGGGGGAAAAAAAAGAGAGAAAAAAAAAAGAGTACTGCACCAGCATAATGAATTGCATTGGACAACATCAAGAAGTTTTAGTTTGTTTGCTTCAAGCTAATTTAACAAAAAGGTGGATTTTTTTCCCCCTCTTATTCTTTCTTGAAGTCAGTTTAAAAAGAAACAAATTTATTTAACAGGAAAAAGGCAGCAGTGAAATTCATTTGAAATTACTGTGTTCAAATTTGTACATTAACTCTTGAAATGCCAAACCCTTCAGTACAAGACAGGGTTCATTTGCTGGATGGCTCCTGACTGCAGGTTTTGTGTTCTTGGGGTATTTGTCTAAGGGCTCAGCAGCTGAGGCATCAGCCTGGTTCCACAGACACCACAGTCAGCTTTGGCACTGGCCACAACACACCCAGGTTTTCACATGGCGGCTTTAAATCACAGGTTTTCTGGACTGCAGAATTTCTCCTAAGTCAGGGCAAGTTCAATGTGCACATTAGACCTGATTTAGTGAAGGACTTCAGCGTGCCTAATGTTAAGCATGCAAATCGTCCTATTCACTCCACTGGGACTAATTCACTGGGTAAAATATTGGCTCCAATAAAAGCATAATTCCCACTTAGGGTGTTTCTTTAGAGGCAATTCCTTCACAGGACAAAAGCAGATGGAGGTGCTACACAGACACTGTTGAGAAACTACAGTCGGGAAAAAAACATCTTGTGAAGGAAGGAATAAAATTACATTGGGGGAAGTTAAAAAGAGCAGTATGAGGAGAATGAGAGGCATCCAGTGATAGAGAAAAGGTGCTAGGAAAGAGTGAGAAAAACAGTGTTCTACATGGGGCTTGAGCAAATCTGCTGGAAGAAGTGCATTTATCTGTCCTGGGCAGCAGTTATACACCCATTGCAACAGCAACTATACTTACAAAGGCCCAGAAAAATTTAAATCCAAGCAGATGAGACAACAAAACTGAGGAAAAAGAACTACAACTTTCCTCATAATGCAAACTGAGGGGAGGACACAGTCACCTCCAGCTCCGGGCCAGGAAACAAGTTCAGGCACTGGATCTTGCTGATCTCCATTGTGCTTGCCTTGTCCTGAGGTTTGAGTGGTGTCAGCTCACCCTGAACCCCACCATGGCTGTGAATGGCTGGGGAGGACAGGAGGAAGAGGAAAAGGAAGGCTGGACACTGCTGCCATGCCAGGCTGGAGGGCAGGTGGCCAGGCAGGGACCAGGGTCACACCACGGGGCTGTGGGTCCACGTCTGACCCTTTACACTGAGCGGTGTCACGGACACCGGGTGGGAATTGTCTGCCCAGGAGACAGAGCAAGCACACGACCCAGCCAGGCACTGTGCTTCAACCTCTGAAATCCCAACCTCATGCTTCATACAAAAATGTCTATTCTCTTGAAAAATATAGGAACAAACGCAGAGGTGGTTTTATTTTGCTCACAGGCAAAAACATTCCCAAGCAGACACTACAAGCTGCTGAACTCTCAACATTTGGTTCATTAAATTCTCTGAAGCACAAATGAGTAACCCATTGAAAATCAAAGTTTTTGGTGTATTTGTAAGTGTCACTTGCATAGTTTCACTTCTACAACAGTCAGCTTCTTGCAATGAGCTCCCATTTGGGGGTAAAATCCAAACCAAGAGTTCTGCCAGAGCAAAAGAGCTCCTATATCATCTGTTTGAAGTGCATGATCAGATACTGATTATTTATAGGTCATCAGTAATGAGAACAATCCTCATCCTATGGCTGAAATTAAATAAAGTTCAAACTTGAAGGCAGCTTCCAGTGCAGGGGGTTCTGCACACAGGATGCCGTTTTCAAAAACAGGTACAACCAGCCTCAGCCTGGCTTTACTTATAGCTGTAGACTAAGACTTATTCTCAGTGCAGCTAATATTGTATTTCTAATGAAGCCATGAAAATGCCACTGGCATGCATTTATCCACAAGAAGTGTTCAGAGATAAGACACTTACTGGAGAAGGGGAAAATATTTAAGCAAAACATATGTCTCCAACCAAGACAGCATGCAATCAAATACACAAAACTTCATCAGCCATTGGGGCGGGGGAAAAGGACATATAGCATATAGAGAAGAGGGGAAATGCACATCCCAGGGACAGACTGAGGTGAGTATTCTCAGAAGTGGGAATTTTACATGTAATTTAAAAGTATTTCTGGGTGATTCAGAGGGGATACTTAGGAAAACAAACAATTTAGCAGAGGATGTTATCTGGAAATGAAAAATGTTATCTGTACTAATGAAAAATCTAACACAATGAAAAAAAGAAAGGAAAGTAGGTCCTTGTTTTCCTTCTTTTTACAAATCCTTCCTTGGTTTTCCTGAAAACGCTAATAAAGCAATAGATTAGGATTTTTCTGGGTGGAATTTATTGCCAATTAGTCTATCAAGTAGGCTCTAACTACAGGCTTGGTCACCTTTAAATTATAGGGACACTCTTGATCCTAATATTGGAACAAAGAGTGAAACACAATTTCAAGAATCATCTGTATCTCACATAGGCCTCAGTAAAATACTGGCTTTGTGCCCACAGACACACAGGTTACAACCTAAATAATTATAGCCATCCAAAGGAGAAAAAGTATCACTCTAGAGATGGAAGTGATTTTTAGTGCAACTCGTTCAGTGACTAATGCAATATTGGGGTACCCGAGAGAAAACCACCCCAAGGGGTGAGAGCCAAGGCCAGGATTTCTCAACATGAAATCTCTCTCAGCTTCTGGGCAGTTCTGCCCTCTGTTAAAATGCATTTTAAATCCTGACTGCTTCCATTTTCATATCCTAACCGAAAACTCTGCTGATAGTTTCAGAAGATCTGTTATATCATCAGATCTGAACTGATTCAGAATATGCAAGGAAAAAAAAAGAGACAGACTAAAAAAGAGAAATAGCAAAAGAAACTTCAATATTTCTGTCTTTTCGGGGAAAAAAAAAGACAACAGTGTTTTCTTTCACTTTTATTACAGAATTTACCCAGGGACTGGGCAGATTTCAGACACGTTGGCACACAACAAGAGAAGGTGAGGGGGGCACTGCTCCATTAATTTTCTCGCTTGTTCCCTCTGCCACAATCTAAACAGAACTAATTCTGATGTTCCAGTGTGTGTTGTCTGCCTCAAAGTGAGAACAAAACAAAAGCAGCATTAAACTGAGCTATGTGGTCATCCACACACCATACTGGTTTGGATGACTCTCTGTCTGTGTGGCTTTTTGTATTAGAGCTGGTATCAATGGCCTCCTTGTTGTCTGTTGAGCCCCCATGGGGTTACATGAGTACTATCTCAATTCAATAGCTTTTCTCTCAACCATTGTCTTTTAATATAGGTTTATAGTCCTCAAGGATATATGCTGCATTACAATTAGTCATAATGTCCAGCGGCTACTGAGGCTTATTTGCAACACAGAGTTTATTGCCCTTTGTAAGGCTGACAAAGAGATGCTTGTTGAGAGCTGTACACAAAAGGCAAATACAATGTATGAATTTCTCAGCAATATAAAAGAGGAAAATAAAAGCTGGTCAGTAAATAGCTCTAGCAGAGCAAGTAGCATCTCTTCTTTCACCTCCTCTGGGCCCCACTCCTGGCTTTCCTAAATCAATGCATCTCACCTAATTTTAAAGCAACATCTTGCAGAGACAGGAAAAAAGTGACTCTGCATTGTGTACTCAGCTCTGCTTTCCACTATACTGTCACTGAAAAGAGATGAAGTGGCAGGAATTATGTTTTACACCCTGTGCTGGAGGTCTCTGTCATTTCTCGAGTTCAAAAGCACACTGCGAGTCCTCTTGCCGGCACCCAGTGCAGTCTGGCTGGCAAAGCAAAGGAACAGAGGCTTCAATGAGACAAAATAAAGTTAACTGTGTGATGAAGGCTTTCCCCACCTCTTCTGTTTCAGATGCAAAAGGCATGGTTCAGACCGGACTTCCAATTTGCCAAAGAGAATTTGCACCGAGGGGCTCTCAGCAAAGCAAACCCAAGCTGTGCTCCATTGCTCTGCCTTCTGTCTAAGAGCTCCTCAGTAGTGATAGAAAAGCAGACACTGGCCAAAAAAATGGTCACCTCTACACTAACAGTGAAAGAAAAGAATAGAAACTCACTGCTGGGAGAGAGTGCAGTGTCATCTGTGGGTGGTTATTCATCAGGGGTCCTCCCCAGCCAGAGGATTTTAGTATTAGCAGTTGCAAACTAAACACAAGCATCCTTTACACATCCTCATGTGTGTCCAAGTACAAAATATCCCTGTCACTTATCATGAAGTCAAAAGATACATAAACAAAAAAACCCAATGCTTATATTTATTTCTTTCTCTCTGGTTCCTCAGCACTTTGGAGAATTCCTTGGACAGGAATCTGAGCTCATTAGCTGATGAGGATTTTTTTCTGCTGTCTCATGGCCTCTTTTCAGAGAGAGATTTTCAGCTCTGCTTGCCAACTTTCTCTGGCCTACTCTAGGTCCTGCCATTAGATTGGGTTTTTCTCTTAGGAAATTATTTATTCCTTCCTCAGAGCTCTGTCTGTGTTTCTTGTTCCTCCATGATTTCTTTTTCAAGAAATGTTTCATCCTCATGCTTCTGCCCAAGAAATTACCAAAGATCTTATTTCCCTCTCCTGGCATTATGGGGGAAATCTGTTCTCCTGACTCCCTGTTCAGAACAAAGGCATTAAGATGAGTGACTCTCCATGGTCATTATGCTGCAGAACGTGACAGACCTTGTGAGAAAATGATGGATTCACTATCTGCAGCAATCCAGGACGCTCCCATTTTTCATACCAGCAACTTCATAACTTCAACCAGAATTCATAAATTGTACTTAGGACCTCCATATCAAGACAGGCCACAAGAGTCCTCAAGGAATTGTCACATCTCTAAGGCATTAAATCCATCTCTCATTCAGCAGGTAGCTGTGTGAGTACTAATATGGAAAACCTACAGCAGCTTTGCAGAATCAAACAAGAGGAATGAGTGTTTTTGGACTCCACGTGAATGTTTGCCAATACACCTTTGAACACGAGTTTAATAACACAGCTAATTTTGTACCAAGGCAGATGTATGTGTTCAATGGCTCTTCATACTAAAATAAAATATTTCCCTGGTGAAAACATTTATTTTCCAATGAATTCAAACAGATAAATAACAGAGACACGTCAGTTCGGGATAAAACCTCTCCCTTGTGTGTTCCAGGAAACACAACTTTTATTTGATCCTAACCTTTGAGGGCTGAAAACATTCTCTTAGCACTTAAATAGCAACATCATCTATTAGCTTTTCAGCCCAGAAAAGCTTTCACAGGGAATTGTAAATCACTGCTCCCTACAAGCCATGTGCTATAGGAACTTCAGTCTGAAAACTCCTGACAAATTGCTTGCTTCTTAGGTATTCATTGTGTAGATCTAGATCAGATGCAGAAATTCACTTTTTTTTTTTCACATGCTAAACTCTTATATTTTAAATTCATCATGAAGAAAAAAAGATAATAGCAACAGGATGTTAGGAATGTCTCTTCCTGAACATGTGAGTTTAGGTATGAGTTTCTGTTCTATATTTTCTCTGGCAGATATTAGCAGTGTAAACACTTGCATTTAAGCCTCCTTCTAGTCAAAGGCTTTGTCTTTAAAAGTTGTATGTGTGCATTAATAATAAAACCAAAGATGTAAATAAAGATATGCAAATAACAAAAGAATATGTAAATAATAATAAAGATTTTATTCCTGACAACCAAATATGCTACTAAAATTTAATTGGATGGAATAAATATTCATCAGGACATTTAAATAAGGAGGAAAAGAGGTGTAAAAATATACATAAGGATTTCTTAATAAATGTGTACACACTCCAGTGGAGTGCCTTTGAGTGAGTTGTAGCTGGGATATTAAAAGGTGTAGGTATGTATAGATGTTTAGGTGATACTGCCTGAGCTCAGCCTCCAGCTGTGCCCCCATCCCAGGAGCTGCCAGGCACCCACAGCCACACAGCCAAGATTAAACACTCAACAGCCACACTGAGGGCCAGAAAATTCTTTTTTTGCTGGAGTTTTTTCAGTCTGCCAGACTCCATCCCTGCACACACCCTTCGGGGAAGGGCGAAACACAATTCGCCTCCCCCGTGGCTCCTCACGCCCACGATAAGGGGAGGTGAGAGGGGTCAGGCTGTCCCCTGGGAGATGAAATAATCCCTTGTAAGTACGTTACTCATTACAGAGAATCAAAGATACACATGCAAAGATCCTCAAAAAACATTGCAGGGTCAGTTCTCACAACTGACCAAAGTTCGGAACTTCTTGCTCCGCTTCTCCTTTCCTCCCTTTATAAATGCACATCTCCGTGTGCTGGTGTACACAGTCAGCAGTCTCCACGGGATTTTCATGCTCTGTGTATCACTTTCTCTGTTCTTTTGGACATGGTCCTTTGCAGACAGGCTAGTTACAAAGGCACTTCTCACCATACATCACTACACTTAACACAACAACCAGCAGAAGTGGGGGAGAGCAAGACAGATATTTGGAGGGGGAGTAGACTGAAATTAAAATTCAGTCACGGGAAAACCAAGCTAAGCCTAGCAAACACACATGGTCAGGATATTACAGAACGCATTTTTTCTTTCTGCTGTTCACATAAACTCTCCTATATGCCACCATAAATTTCCAACAAACAAAATCTTCCTTTTACAGCAGTTTAAGGCAGAATGATAATACTCCCATCATTTTATCCCTACGCAAGCCCATTCCTCAGATAGTGTAAAGCTCTGTAGCATGACTTGCTTCAGTGAAGTGAGACTAATTCATCCCCCCTCCCCCTGAATCTTTTCTTCTTTGCACTGAAGTTCAGTTTCACTCTGCTATTTCTATCTTCCAAAGCAAAGTAAAAGTTTCCACAACCCAACCCCCAGGATTATCTGCTGTCCATGAACTATCATTTAGGTGACAATCCCAGCACAGGTTTTGGGAGCAGGAAATGCAACCCACAAGCTGAACAGGAGTTCAGTATTGCCTGACTTGTTCCTGATGCCAATCACTGCCGTGCACAATAACAGTGAGGCTGGCCCTGTTCTCCAGCTGTTTCTTCATTTTCTCCAGCAGTGCTAGGTTCCTGCTTGCTGTCCCCAACTCCTTTCAAGCAACCTCCCTGTATTAAGCCTGAGCTACTTAAATTAATATCCTCTCTAATAATCCCCAAAGCTACACCACTAGTGAGCTGCATGTTTCTTATATGTTAACTTTTAATAGTCCAAAGCAAACCATGCCAGTGAGTGTCACCTTTACACAGGGACTAAATTTAGTTCCTGTTCTGTGTTGTCACCAGTGTCACTGCAGTTTATGGCTGTTTTGTTCTAGAAATCCACATGTACCTGTTTATAAAAGCTGCACAAACAGAGCTTACTGGCTGGGTGGATACACAACTGAAAACCTTAATTTCCCTGAAATAACAATTTTCTTAAAAGCCGGGAGTATAGTTTTTGTGTTGGCGGAGAATGAGGGTTATTTAATCTCAAAATACAGGAAGAAAGATGAAATAGTCACTCAGGCAGATATTTTTTACATTTATCACCTATCCTAATTTTTGATTCTCAGATGAATCTTAGGCTAGAAAGTGGAGAGAACTTCATTGCTGCTTTAGAGTGCAAGAAACTTCTGGTTACAGGGAAAAGCCCAGAATAGGAGTGGTTTGCAATTGCTCACTTACTCCTGATGCACATGAGTAAGACAGAGAGGATTTAATTTCCAATTTGAAAATACCCTTCAGGGAAGGGGCAGATCTATCAGAGACCTGACTCTTTCCTACTGGGAAATGGCCATGCAGATGATGCTTATGACAACTCTCAGAAATTCTGTGCCCAGAAATGAAAAACTCAATCTGAAAATATCATCTGTTGCTCTGTTCTTGGTCTGTTACATACTATATATTCCTCCTTGTTCTGATCATGCACCAAGTTATTAAAAATAGAAATATCGTGCTCTTGGAAGCTGTCAAACTCACAGCCACCAAGAACGTGAATAAGGCCCTTTATTTCATTGGAGAAAGACAAGCATTTGCTAAAGGAGATTTTAAGAGCTCTAATCCTTTTAGAGATGGGCAAGTCCTTCTGCTACTGTCTACACTGTCCATCCACTTTCCCTGGAGAAGCAAGAAAGGAGCTTTGCTGCCTGTTCCCCATGGAGCTGACGTGCACGGCTCTGCATCCACTGTTCTTCATCCACACAGATGGAGAGCTTGGCAAACAGTTATCTTAAACTTTTCTGAAAGCAGATATAACCCTGCTTTATCTCTTGTCCTTCTAACATTGTCTGGAAGAGACATTGGTGTTTTGCTTTGTGGGTCCCTAAGGAGAGGGTAAAAGTATAAAAGGGAAAGGAAAAAAAAAACAAACACAGAAAAACAGATAAATATCTCAAGTTTCCAACAAAACACATGGTTTAACTTAAGGGAAATTTAGACAGCAATCTCTTAGAAAAATATGTATTTAAGTTTTTCTCTATGCAGAGTGGAAGGAAAAAACTCAGAGGAGAGGGAGATATCAAACAGGAGATTTGAAAAATCTTGAAATTATCATGGTTCACTTCAGCTCTGTACAGCGCTTCTGACACCAGCTTCGAGGAGCAAAGTCCAAGCCCTGTGAACTCAGTCTGAGATAAAACTCCCTACTCGGTGATCCCCAAGCATCCAAATGATAATAAACACATTGAAGATTCTTGTTGAAAAGAGCCAAAAAAAAGATGTTTTCAAGAACTGACCTTCTTTCCCTTCCCTCCAGTTTTGGGTCCAGCAAAGGAGGGCTGAAGGACCCTCCCTGCCTCCCTCTCCCATGCTAAACAAAATCAGTTCTTCCTGCCCTCCCCATTGCTCAGTGCAAGCCTAAGCTCTGGCCAGAATTCCATAACCACTCTGCCTTTCCTGTTGGTGTGTGACACCTGAAAGCCTCACACTCTGCAGACTCAGGGACCAAGCCCTGCATTTAAAAAGTTATCCTGGTACTAATTCCTTGGTTTTTTCTTTCTTGTTCATAGGGATCAAGGGATGTTCCTCCTACCATGGACTTTCCTGGTAGTTTATTGGTTCAGAAACAAGTCCCAGTTCCATCCACCATCAGTTTTATATGTTCCATACTGAATTGCTTAAGATTTCTTATGTGGTTTGATCCAAAACTCAGTAGAGCTGGTAGAAACCAGCTTCAGAGCACTTTGGATTTCATCTGATTAAAATTAATTTCCTGGCATCTTTGCTTTGATTTATCAGCCTTGGGAAAAGTCACAAATACACCTACACACATTTTAGAAAGAAGCTATAAGAAAGTGTGCACATCCTCCCCGAAGACACTCAAAGCAGCACTTATATCTGAGCAGGAATTCACAGCATACTCTGAATGGAATTTTCCATCACGAGGCTTGAGCTCTGGAGACCTCTGTAGAGGCTTAATAACCTAACAGGGCAGTTGGAAATATAAAAAGGAACAAATATTTTGCAGAGCGACACAGCCAGAGAAGCTGCAAGTTTTCTCTGTGGTCCAGATCTGCCCAAACAAGACATCAAAAAAAGGTGAGAAACAGCAGCAGATCCTGCTTAACAACCCACAGAGAGGTTGACCACAAGAAATTCACCACAGTCATCTCCATGAAACAATCATCTACTACTACATCCTTCACCCACCAGCACAGTTGATTCCTATCGACCTTGGGCAGACAGAGAAACAAACACACAACTTAACACTGACAAATGTCAATCCCCAAAGCAGAACCCAGACATCTAAACTGGGGCCTTAAACAGGGTGAAGTCCTTTCCCTAGTCAAAGTTACCTTTAGCAGAGAGGCAGCATAAATAAAAGATTGTTACAATTGGAAGAAACAATTTTGATCCAAAAAGATGTTACTGCACTTCAGGATTGTTGCTGTGCCAGTGTTGTCTGTCTGGTCTGACAGTGTCCACTGCATCACACTTGTGTGCACACTTTGAGATTCCCAAGTACTTTCTTGAAATTTGGGCAAAGCAGACAGAACGTGACAATGCAATAAATAAACTCCTGACATCGCAGGGGAAAAAAAAAATCAATATCAGGAAGGTCAGAGCTCAACCCTTGGTAATCTGGATCTGCCCAATTACATCATCATGAGAACCAGATGCTTCCCTCTTGCACCATCCACCACCTCGAGATTTTATGATCCACTTTTCTTCTGCTTGTACTTTAATTTAGGATTGGTTGAGGATTCAGGTGAAGTCTCTTCATAACAGAGAACCTTGCAATCTGCAGTTGTGAGCTGTGTGGTGATGGTGTTTAACCAGATTAACACACTCACACCGTGGCAAAGCCAAACTTCAGGTCAAAATGATGCCTTCCTGGGTGGAATGGTTTTAGAAGATCAAAACAAAAACATGTTTGGGGATATAAAATGCCGATTATGAAACCTCAGTGACCTGCCTGTGCTGCTGTGTTCCTGCCATGTGTCCTATGGCACAGCACAGATATAAACTTGTCAGTGGTTTCTTCTCCCTCATTTGATAGCGACCTCATCAAGTGTGAATCATGAAACCACACAAACTGCAACAATGCTGTCCTTCCACTGACTTCTCGGAACATAAACAATAATAACGTAAATATGACTTACCAAAGACTTAAGTAAAGCACTTAAAGGAAATCTATATTTTTATATAAACCACGGATGTTTAGTGAAGTGGTATGATATTTCTGCTTAGCTCTGGATAGCTGGAAATTATCTCACTGCTTAAAAGCAGTATATTCCTTGGATGGTGAGAATTAAAGCCAAAATGGGTCTTTTATTTATTACATATTTTTGTGTTTTCATGTTAAGCAGCACAGGCATGAAGGTTATAGACTGGTAAATGATTCAGTTTTGATCAGTTTATAAATGATAAAATGTTAGCAAGTGTCTTTGTGTGAAATGTGAAGAAAAGTTCATTTCAAACAGCTTGAAATAGGGAAAAAGGATAATCTACAAGAGATCTTATTTGCAGTTTATTGACCTCTCTCAAGTGTTCATTTGGCTGTTGTTGGATCCTAACCTCAGCTGATACTGAATATCCTCAGATGGAACTGAGCAGCAAGTCACGCAATCCTCATATTTCCATCAGCTGATCAGCGACCACAAATATTTGTAGTTTGTGTTATCTGAGCAATAATGAAAATCCAACATGGAAAAACTCAGACATGAAAATCAATGTTGAAACCACCTTAAACCCTTAAGATGATAAAAGACAGAGTCAAGCCGGGAACACCGTCCTCAAAGTACCCCATTTTTACTGCCTCAATCCAAGGGTCTTCCAGGAGCAGCTTAGCAGAGAACACTCATGGCCAGAACTTCTCCCAAAGCACCATGGCTCATGATTTATGTCTTATAGGGCCTCTCCACCTGGGCTTCTTCCAGGCTGATTCCCTTGCTCTCAGCCCCCTCCAAGCAAGCTCAGCCCTTCCTCTGCTGAGAACAGAGTCCTAACCCCAGTGCTCCCACTGAGCCATGCAAACACTGCTTTGACCATCAAAGCTTCCAGTGAGTATCAGGCTGAGACCTCAGCATCTGAACTGTCTGCACTGACTAAAGGCATGACCTAAAGGGAAACTTGGAGCCCTTGTGTTATGTTAGAGCAGATTTTGAACATGATTTTTGTCCCAGCTGGTGAAAAGTGAACAGCATCACTGTTAACCAGGTGCTGTATTTCTGTGCCACCGAGTGGTGCAGACCCTGACACACAGATGCCAGTCACTCACCTCACTTTTAAAGCAAAATGTCAGGGAAATGCTGCATGTGCTCTTTTTGAAGCACTGGGAAAGTTTTGAGGAAAGAGCACAAGAAAATCTGGTCTAGCCAGAGATCATGCTAGGGCAAATTGAATCACTAGCTGTTTTCATCAAAAAATACAATTAAGGAGGAAACAGCAAATTAGGATGCTCACCACCAATTAACTGAGGTAAGCAAGATAAAAATAAAGTGGTTTGGGAAACCTATGATTCCTTCCCACCCAACACTCACTTCCAAAAACTTGCAAGAGCAAAAATGGACTTTATTGGATCAGGAATAGCAATGAAAATTACAAACAGTACATGGCTAAATATATCTGCCCTATCAGACACAGTGTTCAAATAATAAATGAGGCTGAATTGTGTCAGCCTGAGGATCTGAAGTGCCTTCACACAGGTACTGTCACTGCTGACCACAACGGTTCATATTCAAAAGAAAACTTCCACCTGTTTTCTCCATCCTGCTTAATTGAATTGCCTAGCAGTTGCAGAATCTATGGTTTTAATCTAAGGAGAATCTAATTTAAAGACCACGGGCCTGATAAATGAAGCTGTAAAGAAATCATAAGGAAAACTAAACCTGTCAACAGGTCAAAATTCTGCAAATAAAAGGTCTGTGGTGTGGAAAAAAGCATTTGCTCTGTTTCTTGCATCAGTCCCCCATCATCTGAGCTCTCACGTGGGAGTCCCCAGCACTGAGGCCGTGATTCCTGCCAGCACATTTAAGGGCTGCATTATTTACCTAAAAAAGGCAAACCCCGGCAGAAAACCCCAGCAGCTCTTTCGCATGGGAGCTCTGTGCCGTGACCTTGGGTGAGCCGCGGGCTATTCTCCCTCTGTCAATGAGGGACAATGATGCCTCGCCCCTTTGACAAGTGCTTTGAGGTCTGTAAACAAAGGGCTCTGGATATGGAAATCCTGGGTACACTCTGCTTGGCACGTTCCCCGAGCTTTCGGGGAGAAAGGTGCCAAAAAACGTATGGATAAATACATGTGATGCAGAGGAGCTGTTATTTAGAATATTCCCTGATCATTTGTTATTGCACCTGGTAATTGAGTGTAAGATGGGGCTTTCTTTCTGCTCTCATTGTTTTTCCTTTTTCTTATTTTTACCCATCTACAGCACATAAGAGCCATTTAATTCAGACTAAAAGTTGGTATATTGGCCCACAGTACATTTTACTCCACGTTTTTTTTTCAGGTCTGTTCTATTTTTGTGTTTATTTATTTGAGCCACTAAATTATCTAATTAGTGGCATATATAGTTGAAACATGAGCTGCTGTGAATATTTACTGCACACTTGTTCAGGCATTTATCTAAATAGGTGGCATGCCAGGCCTATGTAATAAGGAATAATGATTCCTTAGAAGAGTTACAGGAAATTATGGAAGACAAAAAAAAAAAAAAAGAAAAGGAAAAGTTTTGCATAGTGGGTTGTAACATCCAACAACATATATCAATTCTTCCAGAGATAGAGCAATTGCATAGTAATGACAAAAATTTTATTGTAACAAATAAATCAATACTTGCCCTACTGCAGTCTCAGATGTTACTTTTATGGATCTTCCCATGTCCATTACATAAAACTGCTCCTGACAGAGTGCATTAAATGACAACTTCTGGGGGGGTGACAAATACAGTACCACGTCTTTGCAGACTGTGCTCTACCTGCTATTAATCACTATCTCATTGCATGGGGATCCATTTATATCACTGCAACAACAGTGCTGAGTGGCTCACAGTGATGGACTGTGCTGCACAAGGAATGTTTGTTTTTGCAGCAGAGCTGTCACCGTATGCCCAGCAAAAGGAAAATTCAAGATATCCCCAATTAGAAGTGATTTTTAGGAGGGGAAAAAGGCCAGCAAAAAAACCACACTGTGGGGCAAAGAATGAAGACTCCTGCCCTGTATTCTCAGTCCTCATATAAATAACACAGATCAGATTTTCTCAGGGCCCCATACAATGCAGACAATCTCCCCCACACTATGAGAGCCATCAGTCCCTCTTTGTACCCAGCTTTGCAATGTAATAGTAAAGCAATTTTTCATGATACGTTAAGTGATTATAGCAGTGTTTTCCTGGATATCTGGTAGCTTGAAAAGAAGTCACATGCATTAGATAAAAAAAAAAAAAATCTGAAAAATATATATATATATAAAATCACATAATAGTCATTTGGTCAAGCCATCCTTGCCTGGCATCTTCCCTAAGTACTAAAAAAAGAAAAATTAACAACCAAATTCCTAGTTCTGGTAATTAAGGAAGAAACATGAAGCCCAGAGAGATTTTATCCATCCTCTTGGACCAGCACAGTTAGCAAAAGGAGGATACCTATCCCTTACATCTATTCCTTTATTTCAGTCTCTCACCCTGCAGCAAACACGCCAGCAGGGACCAGTGCCAGTGAGTAATAGGAAGTGCCTTTGAAGTCCAGGGAGCACCAGGCGTGGGCAGGGAGAATGCCACTGTGACTCTCGGGAGAATTACACCTGTCAAACATGTTACCTTGTTTCACCTCACTTGTCAGCAAACACCTAACGAGTTTCCCAACAGAGCAGACATGGTAATCCCTTCCTTTTCAAAAAATATTTAAGCCAACAAATATTCTTATCATTAGTAGAATTTCTGATTAGTACTGCCTTCAAGAGGAACTTGCAAGTATTAAAAGCATCCTCTCACTGTTTTATTCCTCTCTTTACCCTTTTTTCCCCTCTTCATCTTTTACCCCTTAGGCACAGTGTTATATCCGGCATTTCAGGTCTGTGTCACGTCGTCATCTTCTTTACTCTCACTACAATTTGGGCACTATAATGCAAAATAGTAGTGATACTGCACAGCATTCTTTTTTTGGGACTGCTACTCAGCAAACCAAGTTAAAACAAACCAGCATTAATGAGAGTCCTTCCTTGGCCAGACACACTCCCCTCAAACACTGGGATATATATATATAAATATATATATGTATACACACACTTCATACATACAGCTGAAAATCAGGTATCAAATGTTACCAAAAGGACACAGATGAACACCTATTCAGCTTTAGGAATTCTCTCCTTACTTCCCTGGTTTCTGGCCAGGTTCCCATTTCTCAGTCTACAGGCGTCACCTGGATGGCATTTTGCTCATTCCACATGGCCAGTTTATCTCTGCTGTATTACCCACACCCTGTGGGGATAAAACCTCAAACCAACACTTTTGCACTGCACTTCAGTAGGATACAGAAGTTTCCTACTGAACCCAGATTAATTTATTCACCAGTATGCTAATTTAATTTGCCTATGGCTATTAGTGAATAACCTGAAGCCTGAATTTGGCATGGCTGTTAGGAGTGCCTGCAGTGATAAATGACCAAGTGGGTAGATCTACACGGGTTCTTTTTCTTCTGCATTTTAATTCATTAACCAAATGAGGTCTTAAAACCATTTACCTATTTCCTACCCTTCTGATAGATTAGTATGCATTTCATAGTCATCCATCTGATAAAAGCAAAAAAAGCAAGAGTCCCCTCCACCGTGTTACAGACAAGATTCTCTCCACCCTTCTCATTACTCAGCTAAACTCAGTTTTGTTCCCTTCGTGATTTTCTGTTCCTACCGTGATTTGCAAGTGAATAACTCCGCTCTCTGAAGAGGCTGGATCAGATGCAGAGTAATTGTGCCAGGCTAGAATGAATGGAGCTGCACATCTCACGCTCACTGCCTCCCAGTTAGCTCGGCAGAGAGGTTATTTTCTCACCACCCTTTGGGATCACACACCTCCAGAACCACCGAACTGCCCTGCTCACCTAAGGGCTGGGTTTGTGGGCACTTCCCATCAGCACTTGCCCTTTGAGATCCCCCTTCCCTCAGGCATAGGTCTCCTCTCCCCACTCCCATGGGCATTAGAATTTGATGGCTCCAGGGTGAGGGATGGCACAGAAGGGATTCATTCAGCTGCAGGCTCATCTTTTGCTGTGACTGCTGGGCCAGCAGCTCAGTGAGTGCCAGCACTGCCCTGGGAGGGGTGGCAGGAGCATGGAGCCAGGCACAGGATGAGCAGCAGGAGGGAAAGAAAGCATCCCACTGGGCAGTTGTGTGGCCCAAAGATGGTGAAGCAGCAGCCAGCTGGGCAAAGACTGGCCTGTCTAGATGTGATCAGTGAGCAGGGTGAAGTTCTCCTGTTCCTGGCGTATTTGCAGCTTTACCTCTAACACACAGATGTCTTTCAGTCATTTGTTTTGGGGCTTTTTTTCTGTTTGATTTTAAATTTTCCTTGCAAGCATTTGCCTTATTCTAATAAGGCTTTTTAAAAATGTTTGCCCTGCCCACAAAAAGCACATTAACTTAAAGAGAGGAGAGCAGAGAAGCTCATAAAGGGTCACAGCTCTAGGTTTTGGGGCACAAGCTCCAGGAGGATCTTGTGACTCATTCCATGTCTCCTCCACATCCAGCTTCAACAGCTCTTCAGTTCAACAGACTTCATTGGCTTCACTAATTTATCAGTGCCTGTCCTTTGGAAATCCAGTACTTTATTTAGAGGGACTTGCCCTTACCTTTCCTTTTAAATTCAAGTAAATCACCTTTCTGATCATTCAGTCCAATTGGTCTTTTTTAAATAAGTAGTTTCTTCAGAACATCCTCAACTATTTGTTGATAGCAAGACTGAAAATGTGTCACCTCCTATTGACTCAATAAATATTTGGTCATTCTTTTCAGTTCACATGCAGAAGGCCCTCAGTGGTACAAAAATATATTCACTTTTCCCTTTTGGGATGATGCTGGTGGTGAGAGAAATTATACAGGATTCCACACCCCAAAGCTGAACATCGCTGGCTGCTCTGTTTGGTGACTGAGCTTTTCTGCTCCCTGCCAGCACTCCTGAATCTCACCTAGAGCTCCAGCCTTTACCTGGCTTTTAATGATCTCAATTTTGAAAAGGCGAATTTAAAACCCAGCAATTGCTCTCCCGCTATACCATCTGGTCCCAGTCGATTTTATGCTCTTTAAAAGCCCAGCTTTTTGACTCAGTAATTCTAAGTATTTTTAGTTTGCAGTTGTTGCTATTCTACAGCTGGGATCACAATGTTTTGAAGTAAATCAGATGAGAATTATACCGTGCAGAAAGTAGCAGCAGATATTCAATGCACCTATATTAGGTTAATGTATTCTTTTTATGGATTTATTTTTCTTAGTTCAAGACGTGCAGAAAAGAATAGGGAAAATAATAAAATCCTTCAAACAAGTGATTTACTCTAAATCAGGGATGTGTTTACCTGCCCTACTTAGATGGGAAAAAAACAAGTTAGCTAAATATTACTAGATATGAATATTTTTGTCCTTTATTTCCATAAAGATTAGCTGCATATGGCCCCTTGAGTAAACAATGTGTATTGGCTCATAAGCTCTATTGGGAAAAAAGCAGCATTAAAGATGGATCTCTGCTCTCAGTTCCACTGCAATCACACTACAACCAAGAGACTAAAAGAAACAAAAATGTTTATTGATTACTTTCCCCATAACTTTGTAAAAGAATATCGAAGACCAGCCGGGTGTACTAATGACTTAACTTCTTTCATTTAGTTATGAGGATAGAAGCAAAAAGCAACAGGGAAGCTATTTCTGTAAAGAGAATTTGGATTAGGAAGAACTACATAACCTTCATTTCTTTCAAATTAGGAATGTTTCCAAGCAGAATAAGCAGGTATCCTTCAAAATAAGGACTGAAAACCCATTCTATTGACTCTCTGCAGTGCAATAACACAAGGCAATAGTGTGTCTCCACAGCTAACAGAGTGTCTATTTAGAGTGCTGTTACCACAGGTGCCCCCAACCCTTCCAGCACAAGGATATACATTCCACCACCTCTCTCAGCTCTTTCTCTTCTCCTCCTTGTTGGTTCATGAAAGTTACTTCATCCTGTCTCTGAACAATTTTCATGCAGCCACAACACATGGATGGGAGCGGGACTAATGGCAGAGCAGATGTCGTAGCTCTCTAATAAGATCATCTCTACAGTTCCCAAACCCCCACACCAATTCACTGCCCTATAAGCATCCACTCTTTTTTTGACATCTTGGTTTCAGGTGAGAAAAGAAACATCCTGTACAACTGCATTCTGTTTGAATTCACAGAACTGGAACATTTATCAGTTAGTCCAGTGTTTAAGGCATTATTCATGTCAACAGCATTTACTTGCTTTTCATCCTTTCCCCAGAGGAACAGTAAAACAGATTTATCTTTACTTTCTGATCTTTATTCTTCATTGTCACTTTATACAGAAAAGCTGCTTTGTTTCCCCTACTTCCACACGGGCTTTTTTCCTTGAAATCCAACTTTCTCATGTGCTATTTTGTCCTCTCTTAATCATCACTTTGCTCTAATTGGCTTTGCCACTATCCATCTTATTCTGGTTTGTATGACAAAGAGTCTCCGTGCTTTTAAATTTAAAGCCAGTCCTCAGCAGGAGAATTGGTTGTGGGTATGGTGATTCCAAAACACCAGCATATGCCTGAAAACTAGGCCTGTTTCAACCCTGGTTGACCACCAGTGGCTTCCCTAATGATGGCTTTTTGTGAATTTGGTTCTGTTATTCTCGCCCTCAATTCCATGATTAGATAGGGCTGCAGACATGGCCGCCTCGGGATATTAAGTTAGTCTGGGAAATCTGAGAAACAAAAGAGCATGTTTGGTCATTTAGAGGCTACAACAAATGGAAATCTGAGAAGAGAAGGCATTAGGGACCCCTGGCCTATGGCTAATTCCATCTTCAAGAAAAAAGCCATTTTAAATGACAACTTATTTGTATAAATGTATTTGATCAATAAATAGTGGAGTATTTACCAAGCTTCCCTAATAGCTGCTGCAGCCTTTTTATATATGCCTTGCCTTGTTGCCAAACAGTTTCATCCTCCATGGACTGGAAAAAAGCAGAGTTCACAGAATTTTACTGTAATCCAGAGCTATGCTACTCCTCTAACCCCATTAGAAAGTAAGAAGAATTACTTTTACTAATAATGAGTTAAATTAGTGTGAATAGTTGAGTACTGTAACCAGAGATGTTATTATGGGGAGGGGGGATTGACATATGAACAAGTATAAACCTTACTCTTAAAAGAATCAGAATAAAAATGGGCTTTCTATTATCCATAGCCATTCCTAATGGCTCTTAAAAATAAATAAGCTAAAAAGTATCATCTGTCTTTTTATTTTATTAAGAATTGGTCATCACTGTCCCATCTGCTCCATCACTTAATTCCAGAACATCTGAATGTAATATTAAATTAACCTAGCGTGGGATACTTATTCCTGTTTCTGTTTAAACAGCAGTATATTTCAGTCTTGGCTTGATCCAATGTAAGTTTTATGGGAACAAGTATATTACTGAATAGAGTTTTTAAGTTTCCTATAACTATTCTATAAACTGAATGTGTGAATATTCTCTACAGCAAGTGACTCTCCTGATATTAGGAGCCCCATGGCAAAGCTGAATAAATGCCTGGTTATAGCAGCACAGCACAAAGCCATCTGCCTTCCCACGTGGGTCATAGAGCCAAAACTGACCTTTTGCCTCGTGCACAATTATTTTCTGAGCAACAAATGGAGGAGGCTCCTCATGGTGTGCAGAGGCCAGAACCCCACTGCTTCAAAACCACGGTAGCTGTGAGTCAACAACTGTCACCACGTCAATGAGATGTTACCATGTGGCTGAGGAATAAACAAAACAAACTAAACAGAGATTCCACCATCTGAAGTTCATCTGAAAACTGCACAACTTCAGCAGCTCAGCTGAAGTTGTACTGAGCAGTCATTTCATTACTATTACAGCAGGAAACAAAGGAACTCAACTTCAGGCACCAGCATGCTGGTCTTTGGTTTCAGAAGCTCAAGTTCACCATGATTGAACAGTCTTTTCCAATCAAAATTACCAGAAGTCACTATTGCAGCTAAAAGACTCTTCAGGTCAGAAAAATGGGTCATTTTCAGTTAGAGATCACTTGAATTTATTTTCCTCTGGATTCATCTCAAGTATCCAAAGACATTTTTAATTATATAGCAATACAGCAAATATATTTTGACTCAAATAACTGTTTCAGTACAAACATAAACAGAAACTTAATGGAAAACTTTGAGCAAGGTTTAGTCCCCAGATATCACTATGTTAATCCAAACAGAAGATTTGCCAATGTCTGGCAAAGGATTCTATCATGTGTTGTGTTGGATTTTTCTCAGGGTTGTGCATCTTCCCATTCTTAGTTACTTCCCTAGGAACTGACTGGCCTTAACTGAGGCAGAAGGCAAACCCTGAATATGATTTCCCCCCTACTCAGACAGCCTCCTTTCAAGCCTGGTTGAAAAAAGCAGATCATATGTGCATTTATATCAGATCAGATATAATTAACAAGAGAAATTATTTGTGTTTACGAGAAAAGATTTGCCAAATAAATATGGGAGAGTCTCTGTTTTACATCTAAGTACAAAGACATTGAAAAAAGTTTACAATGTCCTTAGAAAATGCCTCAAAGGTTTGAATTCTTTTACCCATCACAGGATGACATGCAGTGCCAGACAAATTTAAAGGTCCTAGGATGTAACTGGTATTATTTTATATGCACAGCTTATTGCAAAAGAGTGAAATGCAGTTACCACCTCCTTACCCTTCACTCAAATATTCATCTTAACTAGTGTTAAGATAAAGGAAAAGCAGAAAGAGCATTTAAAGAAATGTTAATACTTATGGTCTTGGAATCATAACAGAGTGAGACCATACATTTATGGTGACTTGCCAGGAATTGCAAAATTGCACTTAGCAGTAAATAGCTTTTCAGAATCTGAAACAGTAAAACCATTTCCCTGGGCTTCCTAGGCACTGGTTCCAGCCAACACTGTGCCACACACATGAGCTTTCCTGCCGTTCACATGCTGTCAACAAAGTAAATGGAGAGTGAGTGGATGGTGCCTTTTTCACAGCTGGACTATGCCAGGACAGCACTGACCACAACATTTCAAAACAGACAACCAAGAAAGAGGAGAGGGGAGAAATGGAAAATAATGTGCAACTAAACAAAATCTGGGTGGTTATACATGACAGACTGTAAAAACCAGATAAACAGGAACAGCAGAAGGGACAATTTTGGAGAAAGAAAAATGACAGCTCAGTGTGAGCAGGGAGGTATCTCGAGAGGGATTAGTCCCTGCTTGGCTCTGAAGCCTCAGGTTGGACTACCTGACCCTTGGTGGCTTCACTTTGCAGATTTATCTTTTCAATTTGCATGGTGTAAAGCATTTTTGAAACCATATGGTAAATGGAGACGTTCTTGAACACATTCCATATAATAAATGTTTTATGTTGCATAATAAATAACCAAATTCAATTAAGCTCGGCATAAGAGCCATATTTTGTGAGCATTGTTGGGAATTTTAACATCCAACACACTTTTAGAGTAAAACATTTTGTTAGCAGCTTTACAACAGAATGTGAAGTTAGATAGCCTGAAGTCTTCTTTCAGACACAAAAAAGAATCTGGATCTAATTATTGTAATAATCCTGAGAATGGGATTTTGACCTCTTATTGGTGCAATCCAGGAATGACTCCTTTGAATCTTTCTCTTTACAGCTGTGGAAATTAGACACTAGACCAAAATTGGTTTGTATTAGATTTTGGTATGGTGCAACATAGGTGGTTAAATCCTAGCTTCAATGCTCCATTTGTGATTTTTTATTAAACTCATTCAGACTGCCAATATCTTGGAACAAAGTTGGGGGATCATGCAATTGAATTCCTGCCTTCTCAGAAGGAAACAAAGCTACAAAGGTCCAAGTGAAAAAGGATCCTTGAAATTGAATAGAAAAATCTTTTCCTCTTAAGTCAGGCAGGCTTTTATGCATAGCATATCCTTATTCCATTTTCAAGGTTTGAAATTTTGGTAGTTTCAAACTGATAGGGTATTTATGGGGTTTGGGTGGGTTTTTTTTGTTACTGGAAGTAAAAGTTGGGTGACAAGAGAAAAGAAATTAACCTTTATTCTGTTTGGAGCAAAATTTCAATAAGTATCCTACTGATCTGATCTGTGAAAAGACAAGTAAGGGTTTATTACCAGAATTGTAATAAACATTGCTAATTTAACAGAAAGATTGGGAAAGTTTTCAGAACGTTTCACTGTCCTGGTGGACTGAGATTTAAATCACTGAGAATGTGGAATCATTAAAAACATGAGTAGATCAAGCTCCTTCTTATGATTTAAGGAACTCTCATATGATACACAGTCACTAACAAAAATCACTCCAACAAGGAGGGAGTAACCACCCAAGGTCAGAAGGATCACTATGAATATTAAATTAGGATGACTGAAGCCTAAAAACAGGAGTGCACAACTTTTTTGAAGTCATCCAAGCTTGGGTTAAAGACTGCAATAATAGAGACTCCATCACATGCCTGTCCTGTTCCAGAATAAGTCTATTTGAACAGAAGGGCTTTATAACATAATTCATTTTCCTGCTTTCCTCATTGGATTCTGCTCTGTTATGCCCTGCTGGAAGCAACATCTGGAGTTAGGAACAGCACAGGGATGAACCTTGCCTATAAAAACAGGCATTATATAGACTATCCTGAGAGAGGGCACACTTATTTCCCATCCTGAATCTCCTGTGACAACTAGTTATTATATTTTCTATACCAGCTGTGATATTTCAGTTGTTGGTGCTGTGGTAACCATTGCTGGATGACAACACTTTAGTGGCAGATACTTAAGTTGTAGGGAATAGTCTGCCTGCCAAACAGGCAGTGACTTGGTTTGCAGTCTCCCTAACATATGCCCAATCTACTCATTAACTAGAAACATTTTTCTAATTCTTTAGCCTTTAAATAAAATAGTCTAAAAATCTTAAAAGGGGAAAAATAGATTCAAAGTTCCTGGATCCTTTGAAGTTTCCACCAGAGACAGTGGAGCTTCCCCAGGTTTTGAGGGAGACTGTGGTCCTGTAAGATGCATCTCTTGTGGTTCACCCGAGATGCTATTTGGGAAAATATGGAATTCTGCAAATGTTATACTATTCAAATAAGTTGATGGTTTGGTTTCTCATGATGCATGCAGGATGAGTCTGGAAACTACAGCAATCAATTGTGGCCAGGTTTTGGATCACAGCAGAGATTTCAGTACTGGAAACTTGCCCAAGATATCCTATAGGCAGGGACTGAGAATGAAACTTGTATTTCCACTCATACTCTCATTGCTACTGCCGTTTCATGCTTTCATTCTACTACCATCACACTCATCTGGCTTGTTGCATTTTATATCTGCATCTTAAGATTCTTAGGTCTGGAACAACTTTCTTTGAGATGTTTCTATACAGCAGGTGAATGGGGAGATATAAATATTTGGCCAGCATTACTAGATAGAGAGTACAAAAAAAAAAAAAAGTGTTTTAGACAAAAACAAAAAGGAGCCTTTAAAACATTTTGCTCATAAGATTTGCAACCCAGATTCTCAAAGCAAGAAAAAATTTACTAAAGTAAATAAAACAAACTCTTGTCCATACCATCAACACTTCAAGGATTTTCCTACTTCAAATCAGGATGGTTTCAGCCTCTCCAGGCAGGAGTTTCTCAGACTATTCCTCAGTATCAAATTCCTTCCTCAGACATAAGACCACCAGCTCTTTAGTACAGAATAGGCTTCAGACCAAAAAAACCTCCAAGAAAAATTAATATGTTCTTAGAATGAGTGAAATGAGATTTTAACCAATTTAAACTCAGTGCAGGATCCTCACCAACATACCAGGCTTCCATTCCAGTGCTCCTCACCCCATATTCCTTATTTTGATGTGTTTAATTTGCTTTATGAATAAAACCACTTACTGGTACAGATGGAAGGTATAGTGTGCTCTGGAGTTCACTCTATTTATGTAGGCTACTGTGTTCAACAAAATATTAAAGGGCCTGGGCACCTTGTAGCACTCCTATTTGATTTAGAGAAATAAAGAGCAGCATCAAACAAGGAAAATACCAGGTTACATTATGTTTCATGTTGCCACATATCTTGTATATTTCATAAAAACCTGTAATGACAGGAAAAAAAGCAGGAATAGAAAAACATTACCAGCATTTATGATAACCTGCACCTTGAGTATTAACAGACTTGCTGAGTTTTTTAGCCTTATTCTCCCATATAAATATAGTCAGAAGCAAGTAAACAACTGATGTTGCATTACAGAAAAATGCACATCAGCTATATTATAATATTTTAAAATAATGTTACAGCCTCTCAACCATCATAGGCTATCAGCATTGCACTAGATTAGTTTTCTGAATTTTTTCATCTTTGAAAATCTGGACAGAAGATTAGTTTAGGTCATACCATCAATACAATGAGTTTGGTGATTTCTCAGGCTAAATTAAGGACATATATCTTTACCACAGGAGCCCAACTTTACCTTTGTTGCAGAAGCTGAGTGCTTTGCACTTACACATGTATTTAAATTTAGCTTTGGTTGCATTTTTACAGCACTAGCTTGTGTGGTAGTGATAACATGGTTTAAGTTATGAGTTATGCATGTATGTGGGGGCTTGTGTGCAGGATAAAAATTTACAGGCGAGATTGTGAAGCTGTAGCTGTCCCAGGCTAACACCCTGTAAGCTCACAGCTATTCTGGCATATGAATGTTTTTGCTGGATATGCTGCCTACAAAGTGACATGGTCAGTGGCAAATCTCTGATAGGAATTTTGCATACCTAAAAATATTTTTCCAGCAGAACTCCCTGGTTGTTGTGCTGGCTGACAGCAATAGCAGCAAGGGACAAATCTCAAAACAGAAACACACACACACACACACACAAAAAAAAAAAAA
>VZTH01018022.1:469615-553518 GCA_013397815.1 Aleadryas rufinucha
AAAAAAAAAAGGAAAAAAGAAAAGTAAGGAAAAAAAAGAACTGAGCAGTAGACCAGTTTCCACACTGGATGAAGGTGCCTTTCAGTTTTACAAGGAAAAGGAGACTGACATAAGATTTAAGGACAGTTTGGTAGGGATCAGTTTCAGAGAGAAAAGAATTCCTACATGAACATCCATTAATTAATTACAGTTGAAGACACAGCACAGGATGCACATTCATCAGAAATGCACTGACATGAGGTCTAGAGTGGGACAAAATCCCTTTTCCAATTCTGGAACTGGAAGGACTGACAGCTAAGCTAAAATAAAATAAAAAAGCCCTCCAGATGAGGTGTACACAAAAGCCACTGAAATTGAAACACCTACAGAGACTTCCCCTCACTGAGCTTGTACAATTATACATACACTATATATATACCTGTAATTCTCTTAGCTCCTGCAAAAAATCCCCCATTCTATGGTTTATGATAACAAACTGCTCTGATTTATTTTGCAGGTCTTTGCAACATGCTGACAGGTTTCAAAGCCAAAGGCTGAAACCCAGCCTCAGACATTATTTAAAACAAAGCCACAAGATCTCCGAGCCTCAAACTGGCATGTTTCACCAGAAAGGTGATGATTTAAACCCACTAAATTTCACACAGAGTAAATGAACTGCTGAAACTTGGTCTTTAACCAATGCTTGGAGCAGACATCAAATTGCAGGGTCTGAGATGAGAAAGGTTCATCCAGAGGACACTGCAACAGGTCTGAGCCCAAATAGGTATAAACAACCAAAGTGAGCTGTACAGCTGCCTCATTATTATACTCAGATGGCCAGAATCATATTTTATGTGTTGATGATGCTGTGTACAAGAGGTGGGAAAACCAGGTCTCTATTATGTGGAGATTTTAAAATATGAGCACATCTTTAAAAAAGTTTGAAGGAAAAAAAAAATAAAGAAAAAAATGGAATTAAGATCCCGCTGATACCGAGTTTATGTTAATTTGTGTGTTTTACTTGAGTCAGAATCAGCAAGATTTATTTTTGTAACAGTTGGAGCCTTTCAGACATTTTCTCTCTCTCTTGCTGGGTGATATCACACGAGAGCCACGTGCAGCGAGCTCAGGCACCTGAAGGGCTGGAGAGGATGCTCCTGCAGTGCCAGGGGGTGGGAGTGCTGTGCTCTGGGATCAGATGTTGCACCCCTGGCAGAAGCACTGCAGAGCCAGGAAGCTCAGAGATACCACTCACCGCCTTTTGCACTCGTGCAAAGTATTTAAAGAAACCCAGCAAGCCTCCCAGGGAAAAGCAGGTTCTAACCACGTATCCTGGGGCTCAAAGCTGTGTCCTAAATGCTCCAACAGCCCTGTTAACCTCAGGAATCTCTTCTGTCAGAGGGGAATTCCCATCCATTCACACAGAGGCCACTAAGGACCTGGAAACAACCACATCCAGTCCAAGTCCCTCTGCTGACAAAGCCAGTTCTCGAAGGTCTTTGCATCAGACCTCAGGAAAGCTGTAATGGGTAATAGCATTTAAATACAGGGAGATAAAATGAACTGAAAAGTAGATTAAACAACAACATTTCCAGATTGAATTTAAGATTTCAAACAAGCGTTAAAATATTTGTTTTACTAATGACCCAGATCTATAAACTGCACAGTAGACAAGTCATAATATGTCCATTATTTAAAAGCTGGTTCTTAAAAATTTAGTCCATGCTGGCAGTTAATATCCAATAATGGCTAATTTTAAATAGATTTCTCTTCTTTTTTTTTAATAGACCTTAAATTATGGGAGACACTGTTTTATAAAACAAAGTGGTTGCAGGATTTCACAATTTTTTGAAAATGTGTTTGTTGCAGTCACTCACAAACCCTCCTTTGCCATAGGAAAAGTTATCACAGCTTTGTGAAGCAATCTTTGCTACCAACATAAATTTCCATATAACTGCATAAAATATGACTGTCCCAAGGAATTTGCCTGCAAAGAGGACAATCAAGATTCCCCTTCCTTGGAAAGTAGCTGTTTTAGAAGCTGTTTAGAAGTTTTGCTGCTCATTTTGATGACAAATAACAAGGCCCACACTCGAT
Organism: Aleadryas rufinucha; assembly: GCA_013397815.1. NCBI lineage: Eukaryota > Metazoa > Chordata > Aves > Passeriformes > Aleadryas > Aleadryas rufinucha. The sequence continues at coordinate 471,692 of VZTH01018022.1, forward strand.
ACAATATACTCAGTTCCCAAAACCTAGCTGTCACTAAATCCAAGACCAAAACACATAACCCTGACATTGAATTGTGATTCATAGTCAGTGTTAGATTTCATTAGATAATCTCTAAATTTCATTACAATTCCACATTTATTTGAGGTCAACTTTCAGAAATTACAATTAAGCCAGCAAAATCTAGTTCACTCCAAGAAATTGGTTTTACTACTACACATGGGTAATTTCTTAATATAGATCTTTTAGGTTTTATTTCTCTTAATACCACTGCTTCCCTCTGCATTAGAACTTCTGTTTTCTTGCTGTTGAGGCAAAAGGAATCTCAAGAATTTTTTCTGCTGAGAGAACATGACACAAAGGTAGTTTAATCAGGTCCTAGTTATTTTCAGGAAATATTCAGAGAGTGATTAGAAGCTTAGTGTGGTTTGCCAGATTACCTAGGCATTTTTATGTTCAAATCATGTTGGTGCATTTTCCTACATTAACAACCTAATACAAATTAATGAGGCACTCTAAATACCACTCAATGCAATATTCTCCTTTTGCTTAATTGCATATAATCTTAGTTTAGTTCAGTATAATACTAGCTGCAAACAATTAAATACAATGCTAAAGCAGTTCATCAAACTTAAGGAAGATCCATGCCAAGTATTCAGACCTCTTTCCCCTGAGGTTAGAAGTTTAAGATCAGAATAATACTGAATCATATCCCTACTTGTATCCCCATTATCTTTTCCTTCCTTAGTTCTTAGACAAAAATTGATGAAGAAGCCTAACCTCTAGATTTTTATCAGGCAGTAAGAACAGATCCATCACTTGGTATAAATCCACATTGTTTCCCCGAAGTCAATGCAGTTGTATTAATTTACTCGAGTCAAGGTCTGGGCCACTGCTCTTATCTATTCAAAGCTACAAGTACCAGATAACAATCACTCGGGGATTTTTTTTTGTTGTTCCAAAATGGAATCAGCACATCAAATGCCTGTTTGATCTTGAACAGATTTTACATGTTTTATTGGCATAATAATTTGATACTATTGAAAACACTGGTTGTATATAAGCTTTCATTTCCCTCCCCCTGCCCCCCCCAAATTCACCTGTGCTACAGAAGTGCATAGTATGTAGTTATAGATCTATAAATAATTAAAATCTAAGAGCGTTGTTGGGGAAATTGTCTCAACAGATCATTAGCCATATTTCACCTGTCTAGACATATTTGCATGGCATTTATCCCCCTCTTTAAAAGGGGCCATAGATTATACAAATCACAGGTGCCAAACAAGGATGGAGTAGAAGCTCCTTTCTGAAATCAGACACAAGTCCCAACAAGAGCCACCAAACTCAAATCATTTAAGTGTTTTCACAAACGTCTCATGACCTCTTGTCTCATGCCATCTAGAACACATTTCCACTTGACACAGGCCCCCACCTTTCTCATCTACCAACAGCATTGATTCCCACAGGCAGCTCTGGTGATTAGGATGAGGAGGTTTGAAGGAAGGCTTTAGGAAGGCAGTGGCCAGCAAACACCAAGAAACTGACGAAACACGTCCACCAGCCTTTGCTTTTCAAGGATCCTTCTCCACAGAAGCCATGTTACACAAGCAGACTTAATAGTGTAAAAATACTGCCTTTGACAGTGGGTGCAACCAAGAGCAGCCTGAAAATGAATATACAAAGTACACAGAAAAATCCTTCCTCATGCAATGAGAATAACACATTTTACTGGTTATTTAAGAAATTAAAAAATTTGCCTACAGATTATCTGTGGCAACAGCTCAAGGTCTTAATGATCAGGCAAAATAGTTCTTGATATCATATTCCTCCAGTGCAGAACTCATTCCCATCACAGCTACTAAAAGGGCTTGCACATCAGCTTACTTGGTATATACCCTCTCTGCAGCAGATAATTCACTGCAGCTGAAGCCAGCACCATCCTCCCACATCCCACTCCCTGGCAGCACTTTTGGTGGTAACCAACACCTGTGGTGGATGTGGAGTTCAAGGAGAGCATTAACTTGTCCTGTGCTGGTGATTTACCCTCGGACTATAACATCTCACCACCGCCTTAAACACACACACACAAATATCCCACTGAAAGCAGCCTGTTCCTCATTAGCAATTTCACAGAGTCCGAAAATAATGATGTGACAACAAACTCAACAAAATTTGCTCTAGGGCACAACAAGAAATAGACAAGATTTCCATATTTTTGGAGGACAATTTACTGTACTTGAAAGAGATAAATTCTTTCTGTTTACATTAACTGCCTCACTATTTGGTCCAATTATTCTGACTACTTCAGCAATCATGTTATGCTTGTTCAAGAAGAAAGAAATAACAACAGCTTATCTTGTTGAGAGCAAAGAACAAACAGTAAAAAATCAGTGGATGCACTTAAGCACTACAGTTGTTGCTATTGTGCTAAAGAGATGATTCATGTTCTCATAGCAACTCGGGTGAAAGAAAAACGTTCTTCTTCTGAAAAGGATTCTGTTGTAGTGGTTAAAGAACTCTTGAATAATCAAGCCAAATGGAGAGGGGAAAAAACACTTTCCTATAAAACGACATGCACTGAACTCAAGGACATGTTGATCTTTATATTATATCGATCGCCATGCGTATCTCGGTTAATAATCTGCCACTGTGGTATGGTATGGAGTGAAGACAAAAAAGGACAGCATCACATCTCAGAAAGCACTTTAAATAAGGTGAACCTTCCAGCCAACAGCTGCGGTAACCGAACGTTATCGAGGCTTGCTACAGGAGGAATCTGTATCAGATATTCAAACCCAAACGCTCCTCAGTCAAAACCATTCATACAAATGATCAGTACCAGCTCTTTACAAACTGCCCCATACACTTTGCATTCACATGGCTAACTGGCCACAGACAGCAAGCACCAAATCTTTTCTGGCATTGCTGTCACACCACGCTCATGTGTCACTTCGCTCTCTCTGGATGCACATCACAGTCACAGCGCATCGCAGGGAACTGGCAGCAGTGACAGAGAAGTTCGAGTGGACCGTGGTCACGTTAAGCTGACTTCATGGTTTCAGTGCACTGTGATCTTGTCCTCACCCATTGAGGTTTACACTGTTATCGCAGTCAAAACAGATCACAGTTTGCTAGCACATCACTGTCATGTTTTATTCATGCTGAATATGCTCTATTTTCCCCCCCATCCATTCATGGCACAATGGCTTTCATAAAGCACTTGGGAAGTGGCTGCAGGCATGGAGGGCAGGCTTGTCCTTGACCTGTGTTTTAACGCTCTCCTTTGCGGCAAGCTTTAGTTTCAAATAATGGCCAGGTTGTGGAATTAGGAATCAATATTCAGAAGCACTGGCAAGAGAGAGGGGGTTTAATTTCCTGATACATGTCAGCAAGACAGCAAGTTAGACCTAGACCAGGTAGCATCAGTTACCAGCACTACCTTCAGGGGCTGCTCCGAGGATGAACTTCCTGGGAAAGGATAAATGCATTTGCAATCAGCTGCATTTCCCTGGCTTTAGTCTCTTTTCCTCTGTCACTGTCTTCCTCTCCCTCATCATCCTCCTGTTCTTCATTCACTCATTGTCCCTTCTCCATTTAGAGGAGACTCAGCTGTCCCAGATCCCCTCTGCCAGAGCAGGAATCCCTGCTGCTGGCAGGACCAGCTCAGCCTCTCTGGATGACAGAGAGCTGGGCAAAAAATTACTGTAAAAATTCAGAGAATCCCACCCAAATGAGGAGATCCCAAAAATATGCCTTTTAATCTTACCAAGGTATGTTCCGTGTTATCCCTGCAAGGGAGTATTCAGCTGGCGGCCAACAGCTGGCTGCAAGATGGGCTGCAGCCTTTAATGTTTATTTCCTCTGCAAACTCGTGTTGCAATTCTGCAGCCACAGAGAGTTCTGTAAGCGACCTTTAATTAATAGTTTCACCCATGTAACACTCAGAGTATCTTCCCTGTTAGCAACTACCATTTTGAAACGAAAGCCATATTGGTAAATTCTCTTAAAAGTTTCCACAGAAAGTTTTGAAGGCTTTAATACAGGGGAGTGGGGTGGTAGCAAGATATCTATCAAGATATCATTACACTGTTTCCTTAAGCTTACCCAAAGCTTTTTAGGAACTTTTGGGAATGCCCTATGGTTTCACCATCCTCTCTCTCCATCGGCTGGGATTTTGGCAGAGAAGCAGGGCTGGGTATCAAAGAGCACTGGGAGATGCTGGACTGACTCAGACACAATTCCCGCTGGAACAAAGCTGCTGTGACTGCTGCAAAGTCCTGCTGGCAAAGCACAACTGCCAGCTCAGCACTGAGCCCTGGAGCTTGTGGTGTGTGTGCTGCAGCGATCTCCCCTGGATGTGATCCCTTCCCTGGCTGTTCACTGAGCATTTCTGAGACAAAGATTCAAGCATGTGCCTCCTTCAGAGTTTTCTAGGTATCCAGAGCTATATCTAAACAGATATGCAAATTAAAGCACTGCCTCGTTAAGCAAATAGGTTTGACTTTCATTGAGGCCGTTATATTTTTTCAAATATTTGCAAAATATGTAAATATCTAATTAAGAAATATTCCTCTGCTCCATTGAAGGGTCATGTTGCAACAACTAAAATAACTTTCTGTGGACCAGGTATTCACACCCTGAAAAATTGGCCCATAAAAAGATTAATCTTTGCCCTACATTCAGTAGCTTAGTCCCTCTTTTAGTGTCTTTGTGCTAGTTAACAACTCCACCAGTAAACTTTACTCTAAAATTGCACTGAGGACGTATTTGCTGCTGTGTGACCTGTGCAGAGGTGGAAGCATTCCTGACATGAACTTTTCTCCACTCCTGCAAGGTCTGGGAGCTCATACCCATTTGAAGTTCTCAAAGCACTTTTCCCCATACACAAGCATTTCAGAAATAGGCCAAAATGTCTTCTAGCTAATTTTGGTTTCCAGAAAAGTTAAGCTGCATGCATATGGCTCTATTATGATTAAATGATGCAGATCTAAGTACCCTGAGTTTACAAAAAGAAAATGGTTATGAAGTGACTGTTTTCACTAGCTCTCTTTGTGTGCTTAGAACGTAATTAACTGGAGGATAGGCTTGCCCTGGCACAAGTCAAAAATTATTTAAACAGAGATATTTCAAATTAAATGTTTGAGAGCCTGCTTGTGGGTTTTATGGATTTCAGGAGGGCAGATTCACATGGCAGAGTATGCTGGGAAGTATGGGAACAACACAAGAAGTGCCCATTTCTTGCAGTGCCTCTCTTGCTTGCCCACTCCTGGAGAATTACAGCAGATGATTCACGAGGCTGAGGGCATTCTGCAGCACAATTTAGGGTGTCAGTGTCCCTTCTTGACACAATAAAGAGAACCTAAACCAGTAGGGTTGGGTCCACAGGAAAACAATCATCTCCAGTAACAGCAAGCTGGATGGCTGGGCTCCTCCAGCCTGGTTTTTCCTCTAAGGATCAGATTGGTGACTCCACATGGACAAGTGCTATACTGCCAGCACACCTCAGCTCCAGGGGGGTTGCAGTCCCAAATCACCCTGCTGTGGTGAATACCAACCCCATAAACTCCTTCCTGTGACAGCTTGCCTTGATCTTGGAAGGTATTTTGCCCTGCAAAAGAGTTTGCTATGGGAAACTAAAGGCATTTGGTTGTGGTCTGACATGGAGCCCAGCATGGAAAGAAGCTCCATCTTTTTCCTTTTTCACAGAAAGATGATGGAGTTTAACTCGCTTGAAACTAAATTTTCCACTGCCAACAATGCAGTATTTATTAAACCAGCAGCAATTTCCTTGCATGCATTGTACTGTAGTTTAAAACAAGCTTTTGTTAGTGTTAGCATCAGTATATTACAGTGTCTGCCACCCTCCATGCCAAGCTAAGCCAAGTAACACAATCTTCCTGGAGACTCCAATGTTCAAGGGATTTCTCAAGTCTGGTTGAATTTACTGAGAACCAGCATAAATTATTCTGGATGGCTTCTAGGGGCAGAAAATGCTCTTGAAAGCAGTAGCCCTTTTTGCCTAGAAGATGAATTCTCAAATGCTCATTTTAGACACAAGTCAGATCTGCTGCCATGGTGGCACCACTAGGAAAGCAAAAGTTGAAGCTAGATAGCAAACATGCCCTGGGGTTTTTTTCCCCATACTTTTTTTATATTACTTTATTTCATTCTCTGAGTGTGCTAAGTTATTAATGTTGTGGTAGGGATATGATCCAAGCCAAGGTGAATAAGGGTAACTACTGCTGAAACAATTGGTTCCCAGGCCTCCAACATGTTCACACCACTGCCTTTGTGCACAGTAAAAAAACAAACAAACAAACAAACAAAAATTAAAAATTCCACAGTTAGATGTCAACCACACCAGTCTCCTGATATATCTCACTGCACAGCCACATGACCACTAATGTCTGACCTAAGGGAAGCAGAAATGTGTTTCTGGGGGTAGGGATGGGTTTTTTCTCCTCAAAAGTTGTGCTGCAAAAAAAAGAAAAATTAAACTTTGGCTTGTACACAGCAGACCTTCCTGGTAAACCCTACTGGAAGAAGGCCTAAATTAGCCTTACTAAGACTAATTTCTCAGAGAATTCACTTCTGTCCCCTCTTCCCTTCAGAACAACCTTGAAATCACTGCTGAAATGCCTTTGGCAGAAAGGAGTCACATTTCTGCTTGGCTACTCCAGATCAGATCTTGAGTGGCATGGATTACATGGAGTCCAGTCAGGAAACGCAGGGATCTTCTGCTTTAGCCAGAGATATCCAGACCTGGAGGTCTGCTGCAGCTGTGTCGGCAATTCAGCGAGTGGCAGTGCCAGAAATTAAATACAATATCGCTTTTTTTGGCTGCCAAAGTAGCTCTAAGGAACCATTTACACTGAGTACTGCAGAGTCCAAAATGTGGGAGGTATTGCCCAGAATGCAAGTGAAAATGTGAGTTTAGAACTGCACATTGGCAACCAGCCTTCCCACTGCAAACAAAAAAAGGCCAAGACCATTCCCAGGATGAAGTAAGGAGCGTTGACTCCCCATCAGTGTTAGGAAAACCTGAAAGAGAAATCACCATAACCATGGTCCAGGAACAGTATGGCCATAATGAGATGTGCTGCCCTTCTCAGGGCTTTGGGCTGACAAAAATTTACGTGAAGTGGGCTTTTGGAAAGCCCTCTCTTGTAAATGGAGGACCACTTACATGTTAGTTGCTGTAGGTATACTTTGGGTTTGAGCCACAGGGAGCGAGGTCTTTGTTTTATCCCAAGTTCCTCTTAGGCCAACACAAAACCACCAGGAACAACTGAACAATTCCCACAAACTGTGATTTAGCTATCAGTCAGTGCCTTTAGGGACTATTTGTTTTCCACTCATCTTCTCTTTCTCATGATTTTCACTTGGATTACTTCAGTCTTTAAAGATGGTTTGCATAGCGTAAGAAATATATTTCTTACAAAAGTAGGCTTCTTTCTCCAAGGACTGCTCTTTGGACATTAGATTTGTACTATTTCTCATAGCTATCCTCTGCAAGTTACTCTTTTCCAGAAGTATTATTCCACAGTGCTCTCAAGTCCAGTAGGGTTATCTGGTGGGCACAATACTACTTACCATGGCATCTCAATCCAGTTTTATGAAGTATGAAAATGTCCAGAAGCCTCACTCAGGGGAGAGCCATCACTACATTTTCTATTGCTGAGAAAACAGCACCGCCTTGCTCTTCCACACATTCAGAAAAAATAAGAGGGAAGAACATCAAACCAATTTTCCCTTCTATTTCTTAAAGGATAAAACAGCTTCTACCAGATATACTTGCAGAACTGGAGGAGTATTTCTCAGGAAAAAACTATCTGGCACATTTACTGCTGGGCATCCTGAACAGAGTTACCTTGATAAAACTGCTCCTTGTTATTCCCATTTGCTAAACACGCAGAAAGTTCCTTCTGTTCACCTTTGTGTCCCATTCATAAGTGAACTGCTTAAACAACTCTCCATTCCAAGCTGTCTCCCTGACTAATAACTTCTTTTATTGACAGCTTGCCAGCAACAGCCCTAAAGTCAGCCTGAGAACATAAATACAGCCTCTTGAGCTTGCTTCAGTGTGCTAGAGGACGCTTTCAGTAACGTCGACAAAGCTTTAATGGTGTGAACTCGGAGCTCGAGTACTACTGAGCACTCCAGCGATCAACACCCACAGAACATTCAGAGAGTTTCGTTCCAAAAGTATTTTAGGAACCCTTGAAATCAGAGGCTTTCTCTCTGCTCTGCAAGAGCTCATTTTGGAAAACAATTTAGGCCATTTTTAGTTACAGAAATGTTGAGATAACCCCGCTCATGGTGTCATTCTCCTGTTGCCTTTGTTTCCACAATGTCACACTCTCAAGCCGCCTGCCTTTGCTGTCCAGAGGGGCTTGTCTTTCCAAAACAGCTCTGAACCACCATTAACATAGAGCAAAAGCAACATTTCCTGTTCCAGCTCTGTCCTGAGCAGCTCAAGAGATGGAACATGTCTCACCAGCCTCACTGCCTGCTGGGTGTTGTTATTCTTTGACTAAACCTAGAGAAGGCTCGAGGCTGCTCCAGCTCGTGGGGTGAAACGTGATCCCACACAGCTCAGGGAGCCCTCGGACAGCTTCCCTTTGACCTCTCCATGCTTGTGAACACAGCTCATAAAAACCCCTGGGTCACAGCAAGGAGTCCTGAACTTCTTTACCTCATACTTTTCCATCATATAGAGCAATAAACTGTTTTGGAAAATTAGTGCCTTGTGTCCCATTCTTGCTTTAAAGTGTCTGTTGTCTCCTTTTCCACTGGCTTTGAGCGCATGTGCTGCAGCACAGAGCCAGCACAGAGCCCCTGCATACTCCCTGTCCCAGCTCACACGAACTTCGGGCTTTAGGGCTTGTCTAAAGACAAAAGTTTTGCTGGTTTAACAGTTTTAAAATTATCTAAAGCAGTGCAAAAGCCTGCATGGAGGAAAGGCTACTGGTTTGCTACCATCCTATACACAAATTAGACAATTACGGGTTGATGCAGCTATTATGGTAACTTCCTGATTTAAACTAATTTGATGTAAGCTGGTTATAAACCAATTTAAGTGTGTCCAATCAGAGACATACACTGGTTCAGCTAAATGGATTTTGCAGCTGAACTGATGCTACTATTGTGCATGGACAAGCCCCCAGGCTTGCACAGCCTGTTTCTCCATTGCTTCTGTCTGCTTTCATTTACACCAGCACTGTAAACGCTCCCAGCTCCTGGCAGTACAGCTGAATGCCCACGCAGAACAAGTGGAATGTTAGTACAAACCCAGAATTTTTTCGTTTCCCTGTTCCCAAGGAAGAAAAACATTAGTATTTTATCACACAGGGTATAACTCTCACTGACGAGCTTCCTGCAGACAGCAGGCAGGCATAAGAACTGTCACAGGAATGAAAACAGTCTCATATTCCAGTGGCAAAGGATCATCATCTGCAGCCACAAAGCCCAGCACACATCTGGACTAATTCTAAGGAAATGGAGGTGTTACCCTGAGGTGAAGCCAGTGAAAATGAGCAGAATGAGGTGCAGTGCCTGCAAGTGTTCCTGGAGAGGCAGAGAGCGATTCCCCGGCCCCACGGCAGCACACAGGTATCACAGATAAAGGGACAGCAGAAAGGCTGGTGCACAAAGGTACCTTGCAATGACTTTGACTTGCTCTCCATCTCTCACTGAGGGTTTTGTCTTTGTGCAATGAATGGAGGGTGTCCCTGAGTGGTGCTGCTCTGATCCCAGCTCTTCACTCAAGCCTCAGTGACCCCGTCCTGGAGTCCCACTGGAGCGCGATGCTCCTCCCAGCTCGTCAGGCTTCTTCCTGATCTTATTTTTCATGACAGTGGCATCTCCCCAGGCCACGTTTCCTTCTGACCCATGCAACGTGGCTCATCATTAATCATCCCCCCCCCCCTCTAAAAACCTGCTTCTGTTAATAAGAACAGATTTATTCTGGGAGTAAAGACCCAGATGATAAGACCCTGCCTTTCCTGTCCATTGAGCTTCCAATGATTCAATCCAATACATGAAATTCAGACAAGTTTGAAGTGACCACAAGAGCTTGTCCTTAAAAATGTTTCACTTCCTGTAAAAATGTGGGGAAACCCCAGTATTTTTATTGTAATTGAACAGTGCCCTGAATTGCATTTTTAGTTTTTCCATAAAAAAAACCCAAAGCCATATTCATCAGAACATTCTAAGAATTTCCTCATCAGAGTTCTGCATGGTTGAAAAGGCATTTTTCATCCAAAACCAAACATTTTGCAAAAATATTTCAACCAGCCTAAACAGTAATGCAATCTTAGAGTGCACAGATATAGGTCCAACATAATGATATATTAGAATGTTGAGCTATCACTGGTCTGTGATACTAAAATCTCTTAAAAGCTTGTAGCATTTTAATAAGAAGTGAGGCCCAATTCAAAGCAAAGAGAAAACCCTTAAGCTCAGAGTAGACATATATAAACTGACAAGCTGACTATATTATCTAAACTGCTGGTTTATAGCTGTATTATGCACTCAATCTAAAAAAAAAAAAGGAACATAAAAAAATGTATAAAGATAAGGTACTAGCGAGGGGTGGAGTTGTGTTTTTTTCATTAGATACATTCTTTGATTCCCCTGCCTAAAATGCTGCAGTCAGCAGTAGCTTAATTCTAAGTTATAATTAGGGTTATGCATTAAACCAGGACTCTTGAGCATGTCTAACCTAAAGAAGTTCAATGCATAAATGAAAAACAGACCTGTGGCTGGCTGACTTGGCATCAACTAGGATACCAATATATAGTAACAGAATAAATTTAAAATGAAAATTAAATGTGGTCATTACAGCTTAAATTGATGTTATATTTGCCAAATGTTTATGAAAGGAAAATTTAAAGATAAGCATGATTTTGGAGGAGGCAGCGTGACCTGATACACAGCAGCTTGCTGTGACTTGGGGTTCATTTTAAAATAATCTAACACCAATTCTTCAGAGTACAAAAATGAAGTCAACCTTTTTTTCTTCTTTTTTTTTAAAGATTATTCTCCCCCAAACTGCACATAGCATTTAAATGCACAACTGCATGGTACATTTTAGCTAATGAAAGACTATTTTTAACTCTCAGAAATTTTGTTGCTTAACAGCACTGGTTATTAACACTAGCAAGCCGGAGAGAGAAACAAAATTCAGATCTGCAGGAGACTTAAAAGCCTTAGAAAATTAAGTGAAGATGACTTGACTGGTAGGATATTACTCTCTATTTATTATATTTTTTATTTCTGGCATAAAAGGGGGAGGGCCTTGTATCTTTAAGGACATTTCCCTTCAAAAACTGAAAAAGACAGTGAACTGTGCAGAGGAACTTTTCCCATTTTCTGCACTTCAGCAAATACTTCAATTGGTGTGAAACACATTCTTTTTGGATGCTTCTAAGCCCTTTTAAGGTTGTTTAGCACCAGTCTGCATTTCACAAGTGTGCAGCTTAATCTCATGCAAATCAAGTATTAGATGTGTAATTGCCGTGCTCATAAAACCGGAATCACAGAAGGGCAAAACTGGATGGCAGCAGTGGCTGAGCGTAACTTGCAAGTGAGTTACGACCTGGAGACACTTTTACATACCCACTGCTCTCTGCATATTGGGGGAAACGACCACAGCCTCGATTTTCTCTGTTGCCAGCAAAGGAGCAGGCTGCAAATGGAGCATTCCCCAGGAGAACTGCCAGCTCTGAGAGCAGCGGTGAGCAGGAGTCCCTCCACTGACCTCGATGCTGCAACACCCATCACGGTGAGCACCATGTGTTTAAAGCTCTGGAAAGAAGTGTGAGCTTCTGTGTTTCTGTGCAAATTAGGTACAAGCCAACAATGGAAGCACTTATTTAGAAAAGGTGGCGGCTTCTGTTTTGTTTGTTTCTCTCCTCTGTGATTATGTTTGCTCCGTGAAGAAACAAGGTGCTGAGGTCTCCAGCAGTAGCTCAGCCATTTGGACATGGCTCATTCAAATACATAACCTCGTGTTTAAGCATGTGCTTAATTTTAAGCAAAAGAAGTCCCTTTGAAGTCATACCATAACAAGACCTGCACCTAATGTTAAAACATATATTTAAGTGTTTTACTGGACTGGGGCCAGAATGCCTTGTTTGCAGGATCCAGCCTTCAATACGTAGGTTTAGATCTTAATTTTCAGACTTGATCTTAAGGAATAGGATTGTGCAAAACTGAAAAAACTTGCTTTGTTATCACATCCATTACCCTTCTGAGTCCCTTGGGTCTCAGATAGGCCCTGTGGACATGCCTTTACACACAGCTGCTGCAACCACACTGAAGAGTTGGCCAAACTTCAAAGAACAGAAACTTCATTTTATATGTGTGTATCTATAGGTGTGTATGTAAATACATATACACATGTGTGTGTACGTATGCGTGTCATGCCTCTGTGTGTGTACATGTATCAGCCTAAGAGGCAATGAATTAAAGTTAAACAATTGTTTTTGTAAGGTGCATTGATTACATCAGTGATGTTTCCTAAATAATTAAAGGTTTGCTTTGATCTCTGATTGTAGGCTTGGCTTCATGACAGCTAATGTGAGTATCTTTAACTGGTTCCATCCTACACTTACCTATTACACAGCCTCACACCGGGTCATTGCCGTTCATCTGACAAGAAAATGAGTGAATTCAGGAAGCAAAACTAGCACGAAACTATTCCAGCAGGGAGAGGGGCGGGATCCAGTTTCCTGCCAGTTTACATCTCCGAGTTGAATCACCGTGAGGTCAAAGCATCACCAGCGCTGACGCCAGGGGAGTTACCTGAGCAGGCAGGTGGCAGGAGGGAGGTGCCAGACCTCCCGCAGTCCTCACTGCTGCTGCAAGTGTCAAACTGCTCCCTGGCACAGCTGCACGGGACCAGCTCACCCCTCTGCAGCGAGAACTTCCTCTGCTGAATCCAAGATGAAGAATACAAAACGGGATTCTTATGTAAAACATCTCCTTTCTTTAAGACTGTATTTTTTTCAGCTACAATTGCTAGTTGAGGAGACAGAAGAGGTTAACCATCCACCCAACTGACTGCAAGCAGACCAACAAACAAGCAGAGATCAGCCCAGAGGCCCTCAGCTCATGTAAATCAGCATCGTTTCATCAAGCTTGGAGCTTACACCATCATGCACTCACTCGGGATCTAAAATCCAAATCTGTAAATGAAACTGATGCTAATTACAGTTCACCACTGAGCAACACTACCTTAATTTTAAGGAAATGAAGGAAACGGGCTTGCTCCGTGACAGTCGATATCACATTGCCATACAACTAACTTAAAGTTGTATAAGTTAGATTATAACTTTTGAAGAAGCAATTATGATTTTATTGCACCCACTCTGCTGATGATTAATGCAGAGAGCCTAGGGGAAAATGCATCCTATCATTTGCTAACATGCACTATAATTATGCATACCTCTCCAGGTACTGTAATTTAGGACTTAAAGAGCAACATTCTGAACGAGGACTGCTGCACTTGTAAAACATTACAGATGTGTTATCATATAAATGAGGTAGCTTTGACATGATAGTGTTCTAATAAATCCTCAGCTGAGATTTGGAGACAAGATATGTCAAAAGCAAAATCCAAACTCTCTCTTAATCTTCTACATAAACTGTTTATTTTTTCTGAGCCCTACAATAATACATGTGTCAAGAAGGCTTTGATGGTTTCTAGATTAAAGTACAGTTGGGTTGGATTTTTTTCCCCTTTACAGGTCATCTTGAGAATGCTCATTTTAGTTAAATTAACTCAGCTATTTGCAGGTTTCAAATGTGAAGCAAAATAAAACAGTTTTCACCAAATTGGGAACTTGTGAGATGAACTTCATAAATAACAAACTTATTTCACTCCATTTCAGTGAGTTTTTAAATGGCTAATGCTGAATGATCTTCTGTCAGCTGGAGAGTTTCATTTCAAACCATTTGCAGTAAATCCAGAAGGAAAAAAAAAAAAAAAAACACCCCAGTTTGTATTCAGGAAGATGAATTTATGACTCTTCTGAACTTCTGTTCATTCTGTTTATTTTTTATTTAGATCACAATACTGACCTGATGTCTAAACCCAGACTAAGATCCCATTCTGCTTCACAAGATACTGGAGAAGGACCTTCCATCTCCTGGCACAGCCTAATTTGCAATCAAAAATAGAAGTTTAGGACAAAGTATAGCAGACAAAGCAGTGAAATGTCAGGCCCAATCACAGGTAAAAACTGGGAATAAACCTGAATTTTTCGGTGCAACCTGAATTCAATCATAAGTGCTCTTGATGCTGCCCGGTTATATGTGCCTCTTTGCTAGCAAAAACATCGCTTTTCTTTTTAAAATACACTGTTGTACAGAACAGATCACACACAGACACACTCACAAAACTGCTCTGGGCTGCTCCTGGAATAAAATAGCAAGGTCCTTCCAGGCTTTTAGTGGGGAATTTCTAAAAGCTGTCTTGGTAAGTATTAGGGAAGGAAGAAAAAAAAAACCCAAATAAACAGGAAAGGCAGGATTTAACATAATAAAGCGTGAACAGCAGTTGGATGTTATACCAGCATCTGCTCTAATTATGCTCTGTGAGTGGCTCAACTGCATTTTGTGGTTGACTGTGCTGAAAGCCTCCCATAAGTTGAGCTGGTAGAATTCTAGATTTATTGCTATTCAAAATCAACGGCTAAAATCAACATATATGTGTAGTTATTCATTCCAACTTGCATTGTCAGCCATAATTTTCCATCAATTTCATATTTTTTGCCAAAACAACAACATAAATTGAAAAGCTTTTTAACAATGTGACCACAGGAAAAAAAATCCAAGAGAGCTATTTTATTTGATATACTATAAACACCCTGTTTCCCAAAAGCAGATTATTTTCAGGTCAATTACACTGAAGCTATTTTTTGAACTTTGAAAGAAAAACTCATATGTTTTGGTCCATGAATATTACCCAACTTCTTGTGTCCAGTTCTGATTTTTCAGCCAGCAAATAAAAAATTCATAGTATTCTCCTACTTGGCTGAAAAAACCAAGCTCAAATGGAGAAGTTTCTATTATTTTTATTTCAGTTTTCTGAAAATATTCTGTTAATTCTTTGCTATCTGTCTATTTTTGCCTGGTGTGAAAAAAATTGGAAGACTCTTTCTGTTAGAATCACAATTCTTATAATTGCTCTGGTTGCTGGTAATAGCTGAGGTGCTTATAAAAAAGATTTGGCCTGTCTCCTGTCCTCAACTTTTTAAAGAAAAGTGAGTATGCACTCAATATTCATATATACGCCAGACACAGAGAGCTCTCACAATACCTGGTAGTATGCTTTGAAAATTATTGCTGTTCCTCTCTCCAGAAATGCAGGAATCTCTTTGCTTCATGATCTCCTCCTTCTCAGGGAGAAACTGAACCCAGCTTCAGTTTTCTTACACTCATATTTTAAAAAATGCATTAACATTTTGTAGGACTCTTAAATATCCTGGTTTACATTTATAAAATAAACCTGTTTTACTAAAAAAACTTCCCAGGAGATTTCTGTAATCCTAATAATTTCAATATGTCTCTCCAACACTCTACAGGATATAACTGATTCCTTCCAACTTGATGTCACTTGGAAGATACCAGTCCTCAGTTTCCTTTAATAAAGATGGATTTGTAAACACCTCATTAGAAATAATGAACAAAAATCAAAGAGGAGGTGATTTTGCTCTGCAGAAAATGATACAAGAGAAACAAATGATACTTTTGCTCAGGTCACAGTTTCTAAGATTAATTCAAAACAAGCTGTCAGTGACCAAAACAACAACAGGAATATCAACAAGGTAAGGCCACATCTGAACTGGGTCCTCAGCAGCCAACACCACACCATCAGTCCACGGACTGAAACAGAGTCCTCAGCTTAACTGAACCCTTTCAGATCAACATTGACCAAAAAGACCTGAACTGAGATTTGGCTGTAGCAGGAGTTGCCCTTAGATACCCTCTGCACTTACTGCAGGAAGCCCTTCCACTTGCAGACCATCACCAACAGAGAAAAACTGGGTGGCCAAATACTTCGTAAGCTAGCTCTTTTTTGATTATTGCTTGGAACAAATACGCAAATTACAGAATCTCAAGTAGAAGTAAATGTTCTCATACTGCAGAGCACGCACTAAAATATGTGCACGCGCCATCACAAGATTTGCTTCTTTACAAATATGGCTGAACTTGTTTCCATAATGGTTCGTGTTTGTTCTTTTCCCTCTTCACATTTAGTTGATGTAAATTGTAGGTTTCATGTGCTCTGAAATGATGTTCACTTCATCAGCATTTCAGCACTATTTTATCTGTATATAAAGATCCAGCATCCTCACCCCTAACACTCTTCTTCCCATTTTTTACCTCAGATTCTTTATACTTTGTGCGATACTCTTGCAGTGACTTCCTCCTCTGACTCATCCCCACGAACCAGCACAGCAATTTTGTGTGCCACTCAAGCAGGTTCTGCACATGTCTGGTGTTGCATCACTCCCTGTTGGATGATTTAACAGCACAGCACTGCAAGGTGGCCAAGATCATCACGACAAGGTTTTGAAAGAAAAGGACAAGTATGAAAATTTGCTTGCACTCACCACTTTTATCACCTTTTCAAACTAAAGAAATTTATCCACCAGTGTTTATGAATTTTAATAGAGCTCGACTCTGACTACAGTAAATAAAGGAAATACTGTCCTTGCTTTGTGAGTTAAAGAACAAACTAATTCTTGTGTGCTATAGTGGTTCCAGGGATGCCAACCCTCTGGGTAGACTTAAACTGGCCTGAACGACCTGCTGAGGATCAGTGAAGTGCAAAGTTGACCTGGCCACAATTCTGTTGAGTGCTTCTTGGCTATAATTCAATACAAGACTCTATCTCCTCTCCGTGCATGGGTCATATCCTCAAGACTTCTCCAATGATTGATACAGACATCTGTCAGCATCTACTGCCTGAATGCCTGACAGGAAAAGTCAATACTCACAATCATGAAATCACACAGAAGTGACAAAGTGAGCAAAATGTATTTCTTATGCAAGGTGAGATTTCACACCTCTGCTAATCCTTCAGAACCATTTGCAGGGATTTTTCATTTCCTCATGAAGACATGAGTTTGGTAAGAGGTGAGAAGTAGAGAGTTTTACACTGCTGTTAGTAACAACGCAACTTTGTCTCTGTCTTGCTTGAAATTGGCCTTTGGAAGTTTCCAATAAAGAGAAGAATGGAAAATTGGGAAATAGTCATTAATGGTACCCCAGTGGGATTCTAGTTCTGTCTTCTTCTCCTTCTACAAATGCATTAGTCATTTCAAACACAGTATTCACATTAAATCTACACATGACGTGCTGTGCTATTAGAAACAATTTAATCTCCAGATGGAGGTGCACAAATAGGTATCACTGGTGACTTGTTTTATTTCCCCTATAACTTCAATCCAAAAGTTTCAATTTGAATGTCTCCTACTGCAGGTGAAAAGAGAAGAGGCAAAGTTGCAGGATGACAAGACAATTTTTCCACTCAGCAGACAATAAACAATAATATACACCTTTAGATGCATTTAGCCAAGATGGAGTTTGCTGATTGTGTTGGTGTAGATGGCAAAGGGAGCACTGGAATTTTAAACCATGGTTTTCCCTTTGCTGAAGGGAAGAAAATTTTGTGCCAAACCTGTGTTGGATGGTACTTGCAGGAAGCATCACATGCTATTATTTAGACATGAAGCCACAGGTTAAACACTCATCTTTCCATGCCGTGCACAAAAGAAAATCTCCAGTCTCATAAATTTATAGTCTCCTAAATCCCAGTACCAAGACTGCTCTACACAACACAAAGTACAAAATGCCTCACCCAGGTTCACCCAGGCACAGACCTGCTTCACAAATAGGGGTGTAGACAGAGACGTCACAAGATGCTCTGTGAACATTTCAGGAGGGAAAACTGATGAAACTCCCAGAGGTCCAACCCCAGTGAATGTGTGTGGAGGCAGTTGCATTCCTTAGTTTATGTCAGAGGAGAAAATCTGAGCAGGCAGCACAAGCAAAGCTGTGGGAGCATGGAGTGCACAAGCTGTTGTGAGTTATAAATACCAAAGTAAAAGAAGGGCAACCATCACTTGGAGTCACCAACATCACACATCTTTGGGTAGAGGCGTAGTAAAAGAACAAAAGCATTAAGGTGTTTTTCAACTTTATCTTTAAAAAGAAACCAAATCAGACTAAGGAAATATTCTATCAGATAATCAAAAGGTTACTTGACAATAACTTCAATTCTCACTCTGGCACACTAGTCATTCCCAGTCCTCCAGGAATCCGTTGTATTGCTCTTTGGAGAGTTCTCAGAGTCCCAGTGCACCAATGGAAGGTGGTTAAGTTACACAAAAATCTCTGCAGTGTTGCTTAGGAGCCAATCTTTGGAGTCTATAATGAAAATCAACATCTGTGCATTCCAGAGACTTTGAACTTCAGGTGTTTCACACTTCCTGCTACTCAATTTATGGAAAATGCTAATGAAAGTAAAGCAGATAAATGTTCTTTAACAACAGGAGGGGTTTGTTGTGTTTGAAATTGCATTGTTCTGAGGGAGCAGATTAATTTAGCCACTACCCAGGATACCAAAGGTTATGCTTAGAGTGGAGACAAAACAGAACCTGCACATATTTTGTTAAGGTTACATCATCAAGACAGCAGCAATAAAACCAGCTTGCCATTTCTGTGCAGACCAGTTTTCAAGCAGGAGGTGTCTTGTACTCCCCCTTAAAAATGAATTGGGCTGAATGACATTTGAAATGGCAATAATTTCCCCAGGAGATGCAGCTGCAATCGTAGTATTTTCTGTTCTTGCTCTCAATCTGATTTCTCTTATCCACAGTATGAGGCAGCTGAGTATAATGCAGGAAACATTATCAGCAACAATGCTACAATTAATGCTGAAAGAAAATGAATATTTGTCTACAGAAGAATAGATTTTAGAATACCTAGGGGAACTACTGTACTTTGAAAATTAAGCCATTTTGTGTGTTTACTGAAATGCACTCATATTTCTGTGGTTGCACTCTGTCTAGTTAACCACACCAAGGTAATAAGTGCAGAAGCAGTTTTTACTGTCCTGTATTAAAGCTGTTTACTGAATGCTAAGTAGTTGAGGTCTATTCAGAAAACAGTCTATTTTGGCTGTAATCCATCTACATGTTTCCACACCTCACTTATTCCATTATTAAGTCCAAGAACTAGAAAGGTCATGACCATTTCTCTCTGGTTCAGAGCTGCAACTGCAGAGGACATCCCAATGTGGAAATGAATCCTACAGCAGCAATACAGAAATCATGGAAATAGGGTTTTGTGCTCTGTTATTGGTGAATGTGGAGGTGGGCAGACATGGTGGTTTCCCATCTTTTCTATCTCAGGGTGCCTTCTTTTTCAGTATTTAAATGCCAGAAAGTCTAACAAGTGTCCTATTCAGCTCTCTGGTGAGATGGGATAAAGAAACAGATGCTGTCAGAACATCCAGGCCTGCAACCAAGGCCCAAACTGAAAGGTGCTATTAATAGAGAGAAATAAGCAACTAGACTTCAAACAGCTCTGGACACAAAAAGGCTTTAGAATAATCTAATGCCCCCTTGACCATCTGCATATCATCAATCAGGTCATCCAAGAAAAAGATCTATAAATAACCTATGTGACCAGCTCTGAAAAGGCTTTTGATGCAGCCCTTCCTAAGTGCAAATGGCCACATTCAGACCACCTTACACGTGAGCACAAGAGTCACTTGTCCCTGCAAAGCAGTTGGTTGGTCAAAAATCTTTCATGCTCGCATTTGATTGCATCCTCTGAACAGCACAAACAAAACCTACAGTGAGCCAGCTGCAGTCCCTCACCAGGACCTGTGAGCACCAGCAGAAGAGCACGGGCTTGCCCCAGAAGGTCCATGCTTCTGTCCAGAGAGAGGTAACCTGCCCCACATAGCTCATTTTCAGTATGGTCACTCAGTTTCCTGTCTATGCACTTAATTTGCTATGTCAGGACTTATCTTGTAAATTATTCATGCTAAAAAAAAAAGGCCCAAATTCTCCAGGGAGGAGCCCCTCAAAGTCTGGAGCATGGCTCTGAAGCACACTGCTAAGCCAAAATAATGACACTGCTCAGTTTGAGGTTAGTGAGTTCTGGTAATGATCCCTACCATCCAAAGCAAAAGTTCAGTCTGAGTCCTCAAATCCAGCACCTCCTGTGTGGTGGTGGGGACACTGAGGATCAAAGTCTTTCTGTGGTCATACTCCCCAAACCTACAGACCTGCTGGAGCTGTGGGTCCAGTGCTGACCACCTGAGAACTGCCCAAGACCCTGCAGTACAAGAACAGGAGCAAAATCTCCTCTGACATTCATAAAGAGGTCTTTAATAATGTAGCCCTCAGGTTAAATAAATATCTTTGATCAACAGGGCATAGTTATTTATTATTCATATACTTCTATGCAAGAAATACAGGTCACCCATTCAACCAGGCACTGTCACATTCATTTTTAACTCAACTGGAGATAAGTCTTTTTTTATTGGAAATGATCATAATCCCATTGGCTTCAATAGAGTTTCATGAGCTGAAGTCATCAGCTAATCCATATCATAGTTACTAACTGATGATCCTTCTCAAGCAGTTAAAGCTCTGTCCCTCAGATGACATATGGTTTCCTATAAAGAATTCAAAGTCTACATGAGGGATCAGTGATTCCTCAAAGTGTTATGAGAAGATAATGAAAATCTGGGACTATATTCTTTATAAATAATTATTTTGGCTTAAATGTTTTTAGAAAAGCGTAAACACATTCTTTATTTATTCAATATTTAATTTTTTTTCAGTCATAATCACCACCCTGATTTTCAGTTGATTTCAATGGAATTATTCTGGTCCACCTGGGTGCTCCACCTATGGATCTGCTCCAGAAAGTCAGCTCTGCGTTAGTGGATGGGCTGATACAGTTTTCTTTTTTATTTTCTGTAGATTTCTTTTTTATCTTCATGAGCTATAATAATAATGAAACTACTTAATGCTTGTATTGTTTTCCAAAGACTACTTTTCGCTGAAGTAAGTGTGGGGACAGATTTTTTTTTAATGAAATAATAGTGTTTACTACTAAAAATATTTAATCATAATTACATTAAGAAACATACATAAGAGCTAAGTAATAAAATAAAATGAGTTGGAGAACACAAAGGGGGAAAAAAGACAGAAAGGATTAAGTAGAGTCATATAAGGAATAGATTCTATTTAATGAAAATTTCCACAGTGTTCAACATTTTTATTATGGTTAATAGCACTGTGCTTCATTTTTGTCTGCAGTAATTGTGTATCCTTAATGAATGGGCACTCTTATTTCCCCATTGAGCACTGACAGAAATTAATAAACCTAATTCTGTAGGTTTAAGTTTAATTCTAGTGAAATATATAAAGCAGTTACATTTTCACTTAGCTACTAACTGGAATAGAAATGGGTTTAAGCTTTTCAGCAGCTTAATAGGGAACAAATTGGGTTTTCTTTTATTTCTTTTTTTTTTTTTCTCCTTCAGTACTTGGGTCTATTTTCGTTGCTGTGTGCAAGAAAGGACATGTCACGGCTGGTGAGGCTGAACTGAGCCTACAGTGAGAGTTGTTAATTTATTTTCTTTTAGTATGATTACTAGACTTAGCCCCTTGTGCCAGCCTTGCTGTTAATGATTGGTAAAGACCATCTCCTCGGTTTACACTTTGATAGAGATCACGAGCAATAGGAGACCAGACTGCCATCTAGAAAGCCCAGATCTCATAGCACTCTGGAGCTTTCAGGTTCACTCCTTGCCTGGTCATGCAAGGCAGCAAACACAGAAGTAATCTGGAGCCGAGAAAGAACTGGGTGATATTGGATATAATGATAAATGCCTTCTTTCCTGCAAAAGAAGTGGGCAACCTGCTGCCTTCCACCAAATTTTGAAAGAAATAGAGGAGTCCATTGTTGAATGTTCTGTGTTGGGTGCACACAGACACATCACACGAACCGAACCCACACATCTTCCCAGCACAATGCCCCAGCCATGAGCCGGACACAAGCGACACTTTGCCACTGGCTCTGGACACATCGCTCAGGCCCCACAGTGTACAGCCTCCACTGATCTCCACCACAAGCCCTTCCTGGCAGAGGGCTGGGTTCAACAGCTCAGCACTCAAGGGGGCTTGCAGGAGGGTGAATAACTGAAAAGCACAATCTGGAATTCAAGGCAGAATTTGACCGTGAGGCTCTGAGGTGCAGCGTTCTGCCGCTGCCGAGACCCAGGCAGGGAAACGAACGTGGGCCTCGTTTCTTTTTTGGATTAGCAGTTTTTAAGAGAAACTCCAGGTGCTGAAGGGAGCCATTTCAAGAGGCACCGCTGAGTGCCTGAAGGACTTGGCATGTTCACTTTTGAAAGAACCAATATTGTGACCACAGGTGGGCAATAGTGAGACAATCACTTTCTAAAATACATCATTTTAAAAACAAGAATAGAAACATCAGTCTGGCATCATGACAAAAGTGTTCTTTGGGGAATAATTATATGGATTCTTCGTATCCTACAGTTTCATTTTAGAGTGGGCCAAATCCCCAGCTGGTTTAGATCAGCAGCTGATTTACTCCAGCTAAAATCCTGGCCTGGTATTTCATTTCTGTTATTACCTTATCTTTTACAGTCCCCACTGTCCTAATTTATCATCTGTGTTAGAAATTGTGGGAGCACAGTAAGGGGTAACCACAAACAAAGGAGCAAAGACAGGGAAAACCTAAGATTAGAGCAAAAGCCACGTCACGGGCTCTTCTGTGCCCCCATCTGTCCATTTTGCTTGATCATAGGACTGAAATATAGTTGAATTATATGTAAAAATGTGGAGGCAGAGGAGGCAGCGAGACAGCAGCCAGAGGCAGGAATCAGGCAGGAGAAGGGTTTTGAAGTCATTACATGAGGAGATGTAGGAGGGCAAGAGGAGAGAAGATGAAGCTGGTGGGGTGGAGGAGGCTGGACTGTGCAGAGGGGGCAGCAGGAAGGACAAGAACTTCTGCAGGGGAATGCTGGAGGATGAAGGCTCAGAGAGGAGAGGGTTAAATGGCTTGAGGCTTCAGTGTTGGGCAAGAAGGGCTGATGGGAACGAGCCATTCCTTCAGTGGGCAGGGTCAGCCTGGGAACTGAGCAGGTCCTCTGTTCCTGCTTTCACTTTGCGTTTGACAAGATGTAGCAACCCAACTGGGAACCCAGAGCAAGGCCCCACAACCCTGGGTGAGCAAAGAAAACCACTGCAAAACATAAAGAGTAACTTATAGGACTTTCTCCTTCCCTTGAGACTACAGCACATGGAGTTGGAATGGGCTGAATTCAGGAGGAGCTGTTCCAGAGAGAAATGAAGTAATATCCTCCCACATCTTCCCAAAAGCAGGCTTTTCCCGTGCACCCCTTTCCCAGGAAAGGGCAGCTGCAGCTCCAAAGCCTGCCCTGAGCTGGCTCTGCCAGTTTCTCTGTGTTCTGGAAGCCTCCAAGGTTTTTGGGTTAAATATTTTGAGAGAGATTAGTGTTGAAAAGAAGCGAGCACTTACTAAGCAGCAACAGGCAACACCCTGCAAGGCAGCAGACTCATTTCTTAAAGCCATGTGCCTGGTGCCTCCTCCTCCTCCTCACACAGCCCGTATCTCACAGGGCAAGGGCTGTGCTGCTCATGGGAATGAGAGGAATAAGGCAGGAAATTCAGGAGCTCTCCACACAGACACTTAGGGCTACCTGGTACCACCCTGGGGTGAAATAATGTGGTTTGAACACTGACTAGTCGAGATGCTGGGCCCAGGAAGGGCCTGTGGTAAGATCCAAACCTCTGCGAATGGCCACCAGCATTGCAGTGAGGGCTGAAGGGAAATGCCAGGCTTTTAGCCACAGACTCCACTTCAAGGATGTGCTTCTCAGTCTGGAGGAAAATATCCTAACCATGAAAAAGCTGAGTAGCAAGAATTGGTAACAACTTTCTCATGAAAACAATGTAGAAAGCAATTTACTCTTCCCAAAGAGTACCTGCCTAGTGTCTGCTGTCTAGAGGAAAACATTTTAGATTTTAGGCATATTTTTTTCAGTTGTTTTCACACCATGATGATTTAATTATTTTTCCCTGATCAGCTAAATAGCTATTTGGTTAATGACAGATAGCTAACAGCTTCACTATAATAATCCATATATGAAAGTTGAGGTTACATCCTTCACTTAGTCAAAGAAACACATTTTCCTGCCCTGGTTCTCATCACTGCTCTCATTAGTAGCAGACTAATAAAGATGCCCTGCTGCACCAGTCACCCTGTTAAGTAACAGGGTTGGATTTCCTCCCTTTTTTTTCTATGGAAGACTAGCAGTATGTACCTCTGCTGTTTACCTGCTTTACAGAGGTCCTAGAGGACATGCAAATGTTTAATTTGGAGAGCATATGCATGCAAATTATTAATGTAAACTGGAGTTTTATACTTGAATTTTATATTTTGTTTAAGTGTCCTATGTTTCATGCTTGTCTTTAAAAACCATAAACTTAGTGTGGCATGTTCTATTTAGAGGGCTGAAGGAACAGCACAGGTGCAATGGAGATTGGATCTTTGAGCTGAAATTCAAGTTTGTGCACTTCGATTGATTTGCCATCACTGACAGGACCTGACAAAGAAAACACTGGATCCTGTTCCAGAGTTGCACCTCCTAAAGATCTGTGCAATTATATGAAATTAATATCCTCTTCATTTCTTTGGACAAAACTGCAGTTTCCCCAAGGCTGTATTTCAATCCATGTCCTACACATTTCCCAAGCAATGGAGTATTGACATGCAAATCTGACAGGAGTACTCCTTGGTGTGCCACATTTACAATCTGCCCCTGCATGTTGCAGATCAAATTCCACCACCTAATATACAATTTTAGCCCTTGTGATTACACCAACACCCACAGGAGATGTAGCTCTCCTGCAGCCATAAGGCTCTCTCAAGAATGCACTACCTGCTCCAGACACAGTAGGGGGAATGGTGCAGCACCGCCTCCCCTCCTGAATTTTTAAATCAAATTTAATCGCAGCAAAACTCTCAGGCATGTGTGTCAGCAGTGCTGTGAAGCTGTAGAGGATCATATTCCTGAGCCAACTATCCACAGCATTGGTGATACCAGTGAAATGGAGGGACCTGAGTACAAGCAGAAGCAATGTCTGACCCCAAATGCATATAATGTCCTGAGAATTACAGAGGGAGGGTCAGAAGACATCCAGAAAGGTAGAAAGAGGAGGAGGAGAAGGCAGGGAAGCGGGAAAAAAAGAAAAAAAAGGAGGAAAATGAGAAAGAATATTGTCTCAAGTCACTACAGAGAATTGGTCCATTGGCTGTGCATTACAGGAAACCTTATTTGTTCTCACATTTCTGCCACTGAAGGAATGGCTCGTTCTCCACTGCAGTATCATCTCATTTGACCAAGGCAGCAACAGCAAACTCAGAGTTCAGCCTGAGCCTCACCCAGAACTCTTTACACAGAAGTACAATTAAGGTGCATGGCTCTGAGAGCAGAAGGATGAACATGGGCTATGCTGGTTGAGCACTGAAAGGTGAAAGAACTGTTTCACCTGTTTTCCTTCCCCATATAGCTAGAAGCCATAAACTATGTAAGCCACAAGCACCATGGGACCCAGACTTTGGAATCCTAGATGACTATGTTTATTTTAGGTTTTGGATCTTTTGTTTTAATTTTTTTTTGTTGTTTCATTAAATGTGAATAGAAATTGATGTTTAACTCCCAGAGCACTTGAGGACATGTCATGAAGACTATAGTCTGCTACTCTTCCCAGAACATATTTCAAGGAGGGAACAAAATAATCAATGAGGCAGCATGACATGAGACAGTCTGGAGGCCCCACATTTGGTTTAGTGTTCATGACAACAATAATTAGCCAGGATTAATCATCATGATGGTTTTTAAAATTTAACTTGAGAGTAGAAAGCAGTTAGCTCAGGAATTTTGCCACCAGAATTTTAGCTCCAGTGCAGTCCACAGTGATTGCACTAAAAGCCACAAGTCTTTTATTAATCTTCAATGGTTTAAATAAAGTTAGCTGGTGGGACACACTTATGATTCATAAGAGTTCAGTATCACTACAACCCATATATATTTGTTACCATAGCATTTGCCATTGAAGTCACACACTGCCATGGAGATTAAACCTTGCCTTCACCCATACAGCAAATTGTTTCAAAACAGAACCTTGGCAAATATACCCCTGGCTGTACTAATCCTGATTAAGAGAGATTTTGAAATTTCTCATAACTGATAACCTGAGAATCAAAGACATGCATGTACCTGAAAAGAAAACTAAATTTGCTGACTCCAGCCATGTATAAGGTCTTTACTCTGTACCATGAAAGTTAGTGGGAGCCTTGCTTGTCATCAATGAATGCAAGATCAAGCAGTTAATAAATAAAACTGAAAGTGATAAAGGCAACGTTCAATTTTACTGAAATCAAAATTGCTCAAAAGCTTGAAATATCATACATGAAACTACAGATGAATGTGGAAGGGAATATCTCAGACAGCAAAATACACACAGCTTCATCCTGATCCCAACACGGTTCAGAAAAAGAAATTTAAGCCATTCTTCACAAGAGTGAAATATTCCTAGAATATTTCATTCTCATCTCTCAGGTAGTCACCACAGCAGCGGGACATATCCTCTTCTCACTTCTCCTGGCATGAGTCAGGACTAACATCAGTGTTATATATGGTCATAAAGGTTAAATATGACTGATTTAGGCAAGATCTCAATCAGGCCCACAGAAGATTTGCTGAACTGAGGGTCAAAGAGCAACTCTTTAAGTGACTTTTGGCTAGTAGCAACTTTTACTTCTAGGGGAAATTACCAGTTTGGACAAGCACAATCCATAATTCACATACAAAATATGTGTTCAACCATTAATATAACCCAGATTTTAGAATCAAAAGGAGTTAAATGCTTTCATGGCTTCATGCTGAAGCCTGACCCTCATGGATATGGGATATGGAAGTGCCATGTTGTTCAACAGCTAGAAATGGCTTTTCCAGTTACGTCTCCTGAGCTGTTCACGGTGTGCAACAGGCACAGGCCAAACCAGAAACCACTTTTAATGCACCATCTGAGTAAAAATGATATGAAAAATGTCAGAACTATTCCACCAGTTTTAACATCAGAGATTTCATACCAGAAAATGAACAAATGCAGGATACAAACATAGCAAAAATGAGCATTACTTTGACCAGACAGGGCAAAAGTGACAGTGTTGGACAATCCTTTGCCCAGTAACCTGAATAAAGAAGAACAAATGTCTGAGGATCTCAAGCTCCTTAATTTAAATTTTAAGACAATACCTCAAATTTTACTCTAATATTTAGCTTGGTTTCAGCCAGTAAAATCAAATCTTGAAAAACATTCTGCTTTTTTTCTATTAGGTATCTATAGATTTAAACATGTTTAAGAAATTTTTAAAATAATCAAACAACTGATTGTTCATGTGATGGATTAATTCCTGGGGGAACATTTAGGTTTCCCAGTGTAAGAAACAAAAGTACCCCTCACACATTTCCAGGAACAAACAGCAAAATGACAGCTGAGATTTGTTCCTGTGAACCTTCATGGCTGTGCTGTGAGCAGAGCCCAGGTCTAGCCCATCTGAGCTGAGAAAACCGGGATTCTTAGGAGCACAGTTCCATTTCCATGTGCACAGTATACCCATGCCAAGGTGCACTTGAGCATCTGGAATTCACCACTCTGTCTGGAGTGGATTTTAACTAATGTCTGAGGGATTTGTGCTGCCAGGTAGCTACCACTCTAAAGCTGCTCTCATGGGTTCTGCAGGATTTGTAAGCCACTGAACACATGGACGTGCAGCACCAGTGACTCATTTAAGAGGCTTCAGTGATAAAAGCAAGGCTGGCCAGCTGCACATTATAAGAGGTAAAGATGAGACAGGCTCTCCAGTCAATCCTTTGGGAGATCCTTTCATTTGTATGGCTCAGGGAATATCTGGGACAGAGGACACTGTAAGGAGCAGAATTTGCAGCATGTGGATCACTGACATCTATGGGACCAGACCAGCACTGCCCAACTGCTTAAATATCCCCATCCAAGTAGTGGCTTCACATCTAACAATAATTCCCAGTAGACTTTTTCTCCTTGAACATCTTCAGCTGCTGCATGAATGCAGAAGTTGTTGCTCTTAATTGAACAGCAGAGCATGCCCTGGGACCATCACAAGAGGCTGTGAACACCAACCTCTCAAGGGATCAGTGGCAGCTGGTGCCAGGACACTCCCTTCCTTCAGCATAAAACAAGTGGTCCCCTTCTACTCACCACAATCTCACTTTATTCCCTGCCATCAACTCTGCATTTTATTAAAGCAGAAGAAACATCCAAGCCTTCTCTACCTAAGGACTGCAATGAATAAGAAGGAAAGTTATGGGGTTTAATTTAAACTTATTTTAAACAACAGTCTTTCAGGTATAAAAGTAGCTGTTTGTGCTAACACTGAAAGTCACTTACATTAGATTAAACAAATAGTCAAGATCAACTATTACTAGACACTTCAAGCCTGAGCAAGTAAACTCTTATTTAAATGAATCACTGGGTCATTTTAATCAGTTAAGTGGCTTAGCCAGGAATGCCCGCCATTCCTTTCGGTTTCAGGAGCTTCCCTACCTGCACTCATCACTACTAAAACAATCCCTCTGCTCCACCCAGCTATTAGGCCCTAATTTATCAAAATCCCTGAACCAGGAAGGGACTTTTAGTGGGTGAGAAGCCCCTTGGAAACTGAAGGACGACTCATGATCCTAAACCTGTGCTGCAGCTTTTGTATTCTTGGTCCTTGGTAGGCAATTTTAATGAGGCAGATGAAAGTTATACAAAGCACTGAATAATAGTCAATAAATGCAATGTAGTGCACTGGCACTTGCCTAATATAAAGCACCATGGACTTATTAATTCACTGGCTGTTACTTTATCTTACCATGGGATAAGCTGAAGCAGAGGTGTAAGGAATAATCTCAGCTTCTGTTATTAAACTGTCTGGAAGAGGAGATGTCCCAGAGGAGGGCACTTTGTTCCCCACACACATTTCTACAAACACACACCTTACGTGGCGTGTGTTCAAAGCCTCCCCACCTCTGCTCACAAACGGGATGCTCACACAAGTGGGAGGATGAGTCCTCTTCCTAATTCAGGTCATGTCGTCTGTATGTCCCTCAAACTTGTAAAGGTCTTTGCTGCATCTGGGAGAAGCTGAGGAGAAACAGACAAAAAGGAGCTCCAGAATGAAAGTCACCATGTAAGGGATGAAACAAAAGAAACGCGAACACGCCCGGAATAGCAAGGCATGGCAGGAAACAGCAAGAGGATGTACCCTTCTCTCCTCCTAGCTGGAGTTCCATGAAGGTTTTTATTTTGTTCCCCATCCTCAGCCCTGAAAGAGCAAAAACCTCATTTATCCTAAAGGATAATACTATTAAAAATATAACTGACAGAGCTTGGAGAGATGTGAATTACAATATTAGATATACAACTGAGAGCTTCTTTAGGGGGATGGAAGGTCAAAAGGACCTTTAAAAATAGCTAAAATTTCCCTTCTTCAGCCCTCAGTGAAGGTTTCCACAACCACCCTCCTCAGTGATGACAGAGGATTCAGGGTGCACAAAGGTGTTCACAGGGGGAACAATCTCTGCAGGAGCACGGCCACTGATATCTCAGACAACAGAAAGGTTCTAGAAATAGATATTTTGGAACCACTCTACTTTCAATGCAAAAAAAAAAAAAAATGAAGAAAGGAGGAAAAGTAAAACAGAATGAAGTGAGATTTCTGTCAAATAATTCTAACAAAGGTCCAAGAGAGATTTCTGATTTCCTGCATGGCCTCAGTCAGGACATTTCCGTCACCCCTTTTGCCACCATTAAAACCAAGGGAAATACATAACACAAGTGCAAAGAATTCTTCAGTCGTTAGCACTGGTTAGAGCTGAAATTTCACCTTTTCAGGAAGAAGCGAGCTGTGGAAAAGCTTAAAAAGAGCATTACATTTTAATCATATTTTACAAAAAGAAAAAGGCAGGAGGGCTAGCTATTCAGTGAGAATCCAACAAGAAAACAATTGTCTTACAAGGGCAATTGAAAATCAAAGTGAATGAGTATTTATAGCAACTGAACTGTTTAAAACAACAAACTGAAACTGCAGCAGCAACTACTTCACAAAGTCATATTCTTGAAGAAGGGGGAAAAAAAAGATCAAAGATCTGCAGGCAGCCAGCTCTGCATACAAGTGGCTTTATCAGCTCTTGGCTGTGTTAAAGGGAGTCAGGCATCCTGAAAGAGAAAGCATTTAATGAGGTGATGAACAACACTTTCTTGGCCTTAATTATAAGGATAGGACTAAGCAACAATAATTGCAGGATAAATTATTGTCAAGAGATATTTCCAAACAACAACAAAAAACCCATGTCATTATCAAACAATTATTTTAAGTCTCATTTACATATAAAAAAGAATAAATGGAATAGTCCTCTTTTTCTTTTCCATTTGTGGGGGTGGTGGAAATTTTCAGGGTGGTGCATGGGAATTAGAGGCACTACACCCAATATTGCTAATGACAGATTAATTCTCTGCAGATCACTCTGGGAATTGTGCATTTGTATCCAAGAGCAGAATTCAACACAAGAAAAGCTCAAATCTCTGTGATGTGCCCCCAAAGAATCACATGTATTTAATAATAGGAACAGAAGACCAACTTCCTTGCAAAGTAGCTCTCAAACTAAACGGCAGAAAAGTTCCATTTAGGACAGAGAGAATTAAGCTTTAGGTGTAGTGAAGCAGATGTGCACATAAGCTGCTCAGACCTTATCAGATGAGCTTTTAAAAGCTCAGATAAAAGAAATGAGGTGCACACAGTAGCCTTGAGTCAAACAGGGCTGCAGGAGCCAACAAGGGTATGTCATACCAACAGAGACATGAGATCATGGCAGTGCCCTGGGGCATTTATCTCAACACCACTTTGTGCCTACAGCTCCCAAGCAGTGGAAGACCAGGAGTTTTTTGGCACCACGAGTGATGCAGAGCCAGGTCGTCTACTTTCCCACATTAGCAAAGGGAGCAAAGTACCAGGCAGATTTTCAAGATGGTTCCTGCTCAGCTTTTAAAACAAACAGTCCCATTTGCAGAGAAACTCAGAAAAATACTGGTTGCCATTCGTTTTTGGACTTTGATTTATTTAATCCAGATTAAATTTGCCATTATGAGTTAGTCATTCTGGGTGCCCAAACTAAAGCTCTGATGAAAAGATGGATTTCTTTAGAAGTTGGGGGAGTTTACCTCACAGAAAGTATGGTCTCTTAAAATTGTTGTTAGTTATTC
Source organism: Aleadryas rufinucha (assembly GCA_013397815.1). NCBI lineage: Eukaryota > Metazoa > Chordata > Aves > Passeriformes > Aleadryas > Aleadryas rufinucha. The sequence goes on from VZTH01018022.1 coordinate 503,128, forward strand.
CTCAACACCTAGTTGTACCAAAGAACTGGTTGCTTTGAATAATAGTAATCTTTGTCTCACGTATATGTACTTAAGAGAAATTAAATATATTCAGTGGTTGTGAATAGAACACCTACAAGGAAACCAAATAAAATAAGATTATGATATTTAAATGTCTTTCCTGTATGCAGCTATTTTGGCAAGTAACTTACTCACAAACAATGATCATCAATTATGCTTAGAACAGACTGGCATTACCATCATTTGAACAAACACAATAAGAAATCTCAATTCTTTCGCAAAAAAATTATTGTATAAAACTGGGTATCACCAATGCTTTTGCTCTGGTTTAATCCAGGCAATCGGGGCAGTGGTAATTATTACTGCTCAAGGAAAGCTTATTTTTCTTCTTTTTTTGAAACTCTGATAAATTTGACAAATTATTTGAAACATCTAACACATTTTTCTAGAAAATAATAAATCATCAAAATTTTTCTACCATAAAATTCTGACAGCAAAAGCATAATTTGGGTAATATTGGCTGCTTTGTGCCTGTGTTATAAGGTACTAGAGATCCAAAACCTGATTTTCAAACTGGATAAAAACACATCTTATATGTTTCACCCATTTCACAAAATGCAAAATCCAGTCCATAAATTAGAGAAGTAATTTCCCACTTGTATTTTAGAGATATTTTTAAGTCCACAGACTACTCCAAAGGAATCTACACGGAAATATGTCAAGAGTAGTATTCAGTAGGCTTGCATTTGCTGTAGTTAAGTCTATCAGATCTACAACCTCAAAACTTACATAAATGGGTTTATAAGGTGCAGACTATTGAATAAAAATTCCTGAGATTCTGTAAACGCTTATAGAGCTAGAAGGTAATAAGACACAGTCAGTTTAATCAAAAGTTAGTAATTTCTAAGATTCTGGCCAAATCAGTGGGATATGATTCGGACTTTAGATACTAATTACCTATGACTGTGATGATTCTAGTGACAAGGACAGAATAAATATGTATTTCTTTCTACTACTTTGCTTACTGACATGAGATGGCACACTAGCAGCTTCAGTTCTGCCCTTATTGTTCTTATTGTAAATTAAAGCCTTGGCTCGCAAAATACAGAGAAGAGCACAGTTCTTATTTCAAAAGCTCCCTCTAGCTTTTCCAAACTGTTCATTACCAGAGTTTTCCTGATGATCTGCTAGAAAAAGCAGCTTAGAGTCAAAGGTGGTCTCATCAGTCTTAGAGAAACACAAGCGCATATTGTATAACCAATTTCAAGTAGGTTTTTAATTTGTAAAAGCCACACAGTTAAGATGACGTTAAATACCCACCCCCTTCTTTTGATTCAAGATCAAAGAGATTTTTAGAAAAGTGACATAACCCTTAGATGTCCCAGAAAACCACATTTGCCACAATTAACCAGCTTCTGTCTCCAAGCCTCAGACACAGAGAGGAGCTGGAACAGCATGTTCAGAGCAGCGAGGGTTTATTGCAGTTGTGGGCACGTTTGGAATAAACAAGCACAGGTCAAGTTCCCCACGGCTTCGTTCCAGCCTGCGACAACCAGGGGCAGACGGTCAAAGGGAGCTGGAAATGAGTGATCTGGGATTGCAGCACCAGGTCTCAAGGCAGTGGAAACCAGCACAGCTCCACTGAACTCGCTGTGGCCCCATTGATTCAGGGCAGAGAGCACTGGATCCATCAATTCCAAACACAGTGGATGCCACTGACACTGCACAGGTGAAGTGCTCAGATGCTTCTTTTCATCCAGGGGCAAACTAAACAGTCTGGTGACTGCCCTGAGGTCTGGGATAGCAGAAGCAGAAATAAATACAAGAAATAAATATGAGAAAATGACTGAGATTCTATAGAAAGAGGATTTAAGAAGATGGGAAGTTCGAAGTTAGGCTTTACCCTGCAAGCTACCCCAGCAAACTCTCAGAAATTCTGCATACAGTGTCTTCTGATAAAACTTGATCTGAGACAGCTCAACAAGGTATCTGGTTTCAGGATGCCCAAGGTCTCCTCAGTCTTTACCATAAAACAGTTACAGGACAAAGAGATGCTGCCACAGGTATTCCAGAGAGGTGAGATGAGAAACCCATCAAAAAGACAGCAAAGAGGTAATGTAAACAGGTGAGGATGATAATTAATCTTCCGTGGACATGGATAACTCCTACAAGAGAAAGGTGATGCTTTAAAATAACCTTCATTATAAAAGAAAAAAAAAAGAGTTTTCAGTGGATTATTCATCACAGCTGTGTTTAAACCACAAAGGATGGCTTTAGCTGCAATGGCAGCACGTCAGCAGAACACAAGCAGACACTGACAGTGGGGAGGTGTCCAGTAAGGATGGATATCTAACACTGCCCATATGGGGCACATCATCACCACCAGAGTCCCCTCCACTGCTCTCAGGTACCAGGGTGAATCTCAGCATGTACAGCACCCAGGGAGAGCACACACACGAGTACATATCACAGATCAGTCCTAACATGGCCAGTCCAAACTGGGTAGGAGCCTCACTCCTACTCATAATTCCCTTTTATCTTCAGCAATAGAGGATTTAGAGCCAAAGTCCAGTTCCACTGTTGTGGGTGTATGAATAGGAGAGATTATGGCTACTCAGAAAGCACAGACATAACCTTCTATAGTGCCCTCTGTTCCTGCAGCACATACATTCCTCACTAGAGATATTAGATCAAATAAAGACATATCAATTCAGCAGGTGCTACTGCCCACTCAACCACCACCCAGGGAGTGGACTAGAAACACAGATTTAACCTTTAAATTAAATGGGAATGAAGGGGAATTTCAGTCGTTTTGCAGATCATCACCAGAGGAGCTATGGCCCACATCTTGTGAAATGCTGATATAGATAAGTAGCAAATAATGCACAATCTTCTGTATTCTTTTTATATATTTTAACTTCCTCCTATCTTTATGCACTTTTACAGAGATCTAAGATTTCACAGCATTAAAGCACTCTGTGTGCTGCAGGAAGGGATAAAAAGACACATTATGAGTTTAAAAACTGAGAATTTCATGGGAGAGTTAAAATTGTCACTAAGGGCACACCAGAAAGAATTACTGATTTTTCAGACTGCTTCTACATCAAAGGATTAAATAAGAAAACCAAAGTCTTTTATAAACTCAAGCAAACCTACAGACAATGTCAAAGCTATTTGGTCACAAATTGGAGCCATCATTTTCCCTTTGAAGGCCTGCACAAGAAGCTATTCTGCACTGGAACTGCCACAGAAATTGAAGGGAGAAAATGAATGGGACAGGGGAAATATGGACTTACAGTTCTGAAAGAGTGTAAAGTGCTATGTAGAAGCAATATTTATATGAGACACCAGATGCTAAAGACTTTCCCACTGCCCATCACTAACTGTGATATATGGGCTGTGGTTGTCACACGTGCAGAAGGACAAACCTGAATTGGATTGTCCTCTGGGGAATGAAACTGTTTGTCCCTGCAGAGAATTATAGTTCCTACTCACTGTGACTGGAGTGATCTCTAACCCCTCTCTGTTCAGTGGATATTTGTGGGTGCAGGAGAGGGTCCATCACCCAACAGAGCTGGTAAGAAAGACAAATTATGAAAACACCAAAGCTCTGTTCTGCAAACCAAACTGGCCAGTGGGTCAACAACCAAAGCAGATTAGACAGCCTCAGTTTGTCTTGACTTTGCAAATTGCCCTAATTGGAGATTGGTGTAAAGACCACCTGCCAGCCTAAATTCTGTGGGCTGACTTGGAAAGAAAGCTCTGATGCTCCTAACTGGGACAGGTTCAGACCTTCAGCTTCTTCAAGGTGACCTGTACCAGCAACCTTCACCTATACCTCTGTTTCCACTGTTTTCATAGCATATTGCATGGTTTTGCCCCAGTATGTCACACTTAGTACTGCAATTATTTACCATAACTCATAATCATGGTGACAGCAAAAGCTCTGACAGAAGAGAAGAGATGGAAGAGGAATCTCCCGCTCTTACTTCAACAGAACTGACAAACATCAGCCATCAGGAGTGCCATGGAAAGGGCCATTGGCAGGTGTAAGCAGCCCTGCATCTGTGCCACTTGACACCAGAACTCAGCATCAAACCCATCTGTACACACACAAATATCCAGCAAATTCCTTCTGGGCTAGAGAAAGCAGTGGGTCCATTTAACAGATTATATTCCCTAGAAGTCTCCCAGCATTGCTCTTTTAATGTATTCTTCTCTAAAAACGTTTCTTGCATGTATATATTTCCATTTTCCTTGAGATTTCAAAAGAGTTGGCATTGTTAACTTTGAATATTGCTAGTTAATTGTTGGTGGGAAAAGACAAATTATGAGCAGGGGAACTGTTCTGGGAGGATTTAGTGTATTTGAATAATTCAGACCCCTGCCGTTAACGTGACAGGATTGTTTTTCTCCTGCAGTAGCCTGCTGCTACAAGAATTAAAACTGTCGTGGCAGGCTACAGCTTGGGCTAGGCCCTAGTAATGAGCTTTATCAGTCAATAAATGATTTTATGCAGCAAATTAAACTGTAAATTTGGTTTAGGTGGTAAATATTTAGAGAATAAAGATATCCAGCTAATGAGGAGGACTGGGTGGGGGAAAAATGTAATGCAAATGTCAATCCTTTAAATCTTTGGTAGGCTAAAGCTCTGCAGAAAGTTTACTGCCACTGCCTTCTTTGTTTCTCTTATCTTTTTTTTTGGCCCTTTTAAACAGCAAGGGAACACTATCTCAGCTGTATTTACAGATGCTGGAGAAGAAGGCAAAGGCTTTTGTGGGTATTTTTGAGCCACAATTCCATGCACTCACTTGACTCTCAGGTTGAAGCATTAAATGGCCTCCTGTTGAAAGCACTTGTGCAAGAGAGACATTGTAGGTCACTCCTGGCTCCACCTACAGCTTACACAAAGGGATGTGTTTGGCCCTCAACTTGGGGCAAAAGAGAGCAGCAAGCAGCACAGGCAACCAGTGTAAAACATCCCCTTTCAAACAGGAGACTGCTGGCAAGGTGACCTTTGGGCTCCCAAGCTCCCATCTCCCTCCCGGCTCACCCAAATCCTGCCCTGCTCTGTGGCCCACTCTCGAGGGCATGTGCACAGAAAGGGATTCTGAGAACCTCAATCGATCAGCAGGAGGAACATGGTTTAAAGGGGCACATCTGGATTAAGGTGGATGAAAGTGCCTGAACAAATCAGCTGCCTTCATTCAAAGGTCAGGTGATTAACAACATGCTATTCCAAAAGCAGGCAGGGAAACGCTCTACCAAAAAGCTGATTTCTCAGATGAGTCCTTGACTTCCAGCTATGCTCCAAGTATTCCTTCTCCAGGGAAATTTTGGAAAACTTATTAATATTGGCAAGGGCATTCATTTCCACGATGAAAATTTTGAATGTAATTTTTTTTTTTTACTCTGGCCAAAAAATCATCTTTCAAGGAAAAAAAAGTATGGGAAAAAATGTCTGTCAGCTCCATAAGGAATTGCTGGAATTCATCCTAAAGCTTGGGGTGTCAACCATGATGTCCTTTATCAGTTTCTAACAGTAGCAGCCATTTTTTTGCAATTTTTGCTGGATTCTATACTTTCTGACAAGAAAAATATATGCATCCCCCAAGAGAACCCCTGAAACAATGGCTTTATTTATGCCTTCCAGGTGACACTACCAGATGGTAAAATCCCAGGCAAACAAAGCCAGAAGTGCCTGTACACTATGTGGGACTAACACAGAACCTACTCCAAGACAGAGAAACCATCTCTTTTCCTGAGAATCACAAGAGAGCTAAGAATCGTTTCCAGAAGCTCAGCTTTGAGGTGGTTCCAGGCTCAGACACAGCAGAGTGACAACACACAGAGAAACCCCCAACTACCACAGAGCCCCCAGGCTCCGTGTTCCTCCTCTGGGGGAGCTCCTTGCTGATGCTCAGGTCAAGGTCAGCGTTGACATTTCAAAAACCAGTTGATAAGGTATAAAGCAAAGTCTGCACAAGGCTTTAAAGCAAAATTTGAAAAGGACACAGTTACATATTGAAAGGAAATTGAGCCGCAGAATATCCCAGTAAAACTCGGTCGGACCCACACATTGTACACTCCAAACAATATGCTATTAGGTGCAATAAATCCAAACAGCCCCCTGGAGATCTGTTTGGAAGATCAGAATATGTATTGGGGATATAGTATGGAAGGCTGTTTTTAACATGAAATCTATTCAATTGCAAGCTGTTGATGTTAACTGTCTCTTGAAAGACCCAATATACTAATGCAGTTTATTTACATGGCAGAGAACAAAACTTCATGTATCACCTTCTCTATGCCTTTCTTTGATTAGATTGCCTCACTTTAATTACTAAATTCTGTTAAAGGACTTTCCACACAGATGTAATTTCATGCAGGTGTTACCTGGTGTAATGAAACCAGATGTTTCCATTGGAATAGGGCTCCCTCATTTGAGATGTGTGTGCTGCAACAGCCTGATTTGTATATCCATCAGTTCAAACTGGAAAAAAATGTGTCTGGGGGTATTAAGTGAAATCAGACTGTGAGTACAGAATGGGTAGTACCACCTGTTGTCTCCTTGTCCGTACAAAAGTCTTCTGCTTGTATGTAACTTTACTTTTAAATATCTTCCCCTATTGTTCCTATTTTGATTAATCCTGCATTTGGGAGCTCAGTGCACAGAGACACGGATGTATACATGGAAAAGGCACGTCTGTTCTTCAATAAACACAACCTTTTTCCTGACATTTTAACATCTTGTACTTCATACAATCTGTGAAGCTTTCCAGTTAATTTCTACAATGGACCAGAAACTTCTTGGCTGGTTACGGAAGGAAACAAAATATGTTTGAGGTAGATCAGTAGCAACTGAAAACAAACAAAACAAAACAAAACAAAACAAAAAATCTCAAATGTCATTTTATTGTAAGAAAATCAAAACTTTCACTATTGTAAAATCATGACTAGCCAAATGACAGACCAAAGGCTTAAAGTGACAGAAAGAAGGGCCAGTGTGCAGAAACACAGAGAGAAGATGAATCCCATATCACACCTGAGATGACAGCAATTCAAGAAGAATTTCTGTAACACCCAAATTTTGAATCAGTTTTCTGACAAGCCCAGTTCACCAAACACATCATGGTCAGAGAATTTGTTACACATCAACCAGCACTGTCAGACACTGGGGGAAAAATCCTCACCATCACACAGAGGTAAAACCAGGGGAATTAGCACAGAAAGACTTTGCCAGTTCCAAACTTCCACAAAAGGGTTGTGATGAAATATTCAGATTTTGACCCAAAAGGAGCAAACCCAGCCCCAGTGACTCCAATTGGCCGTTCCAACACGAGCCTGAGTCAGAACCTCTTCCCATTTCTCCCCATTGTTCTGTCAAGCCCTGATGCTGCACAGATGACACCAGCCCAACCCAGGGCTCAAGCTCTGAACAATGAGGAGAGAAGGGCCTATGGGCACCAGCAGAAAGCTCAAAACTAACAGAAAAAAAGCAGTGGTGCAAAAGCCTTGCCAGCCAGCCAGCTCAAAATGATCAAGACACACTTTTTTTGGGTTAGTTCTTTTAATATTAAAAACAAACAAAGTTCAAAATATTCAGAAATTACGCTGCCCTCTCCTCCTCTCCCATCTCTGTTCTCCACTAAGTTTTGATTCTTTGCAAAGTACACATCACTTGGTAGGCACATGAAGGCCACTCTGCAAGATGGGGTCTCGGACACGAGGATGACACACAGCAAACACAAGGCTGCACAAGCACACACGTGCACACACACACACAAAAAGCCATTTCATACCTGTGGGCTCCAAATCTCCGTCTTTGCAACTGCCTTTCTGAACAAATTCATTTTTATTTTGTGTTGTTTTCAGGGGTTTTTTTGGGGGGGAAGGAAAGAAAAGATATAGACTAGTCAACTAAACCACTGTCTGCCCTCATTATTTCAATTCAGGGACTGACAGTACAAGACTTAATATTACAATAAAGCAAAACTGGTGTCAGCAAAAAAAAAAGTTTCGATGACACACTGATATGGAACACTATGATACACTGGTAAAAACTATGTGAAAACCAGAAACACATAAGACTGCAATTTAATCTTTTTATTTGAAATATAAATATTGTTACTATCAAGCTTGACAGTATAGAAAATGTGTGCCCTGCAGCCTTCTGACAAAACAAAATTTATATTTAAAACTTCCTGAAATAATGCCTTTCATATGTGGAGTTTTGTCACATTGCAGCGGCTCTGAGCCTACCTTATGGTCCTGCACCTTTAATTATTTTATGCCTAGAAGACACATTTTAAATAGAAGAGGCGGGTTACAAGAGTTTTGACAGCTGTGGATGATTAAAATACTGACAACATGCACTATATAAAATTCCCTGAGGTTTTAGCTGGGTACTCACGCGAAAGTCAGCGATTAGATTCCCTCCCCCCCTGCCAAATCCCACCAGCATGAAATGTTCCTATCACTGGCCTGTTACCCCTTCTCTCTTTAGGCAATGCAACATCCCTCCACCTTTTTTTTTAATATCTCAAGGCCACATACTTGAAAATTGGTCAACAAATTTGATTTAGTAATCTGTTCCCATTTAACAAATATGCAGCCAGGTTTCATGACCAGCTGTTCTGTATCATTGCATGAATGGAGGGAAGGGAAACCATTTAAAACATATGAATGGTTTTAGGTTTTATTTTCATCAAACCCCCTTACAGGAGTGTTATAACTCGGTGCTAATTTTCTGGCCTCTTGACCTACATGTTTGGGTTGTGCAAAATATTATATTATGAGGGAATAAGAGTGTTCCCCAGTTCAGAAAAACAGTAAAGTGCATTCTTAGCCTTAGCTCTGGCAGCTGCCTCCTGGCTTCATACACTTGAGTTATAAGTTTTGGATAAACTGGGATCCTACCCCTCAAGTTCTTTGAATTAAAAGCTGCATATGAAATAATATTAATTACAATGACCTTGAGCTGTAGCTACGGCTGTGTCAGACTGTCCCTCTCTTCTGGTTAAGGGGTCAAAGAAATTCTAGAAGTGAATCACCTCAAAAAAATACATGAGCAATTGCAGAGTCAGACTATCTGGATGTGGGCATAAATTATTGGCTATTTTTATTACCTTTAATTCATTTTAACTTGTTCAGACAGTTCTAAATGCAAGAAAAGACAGCTAAGAAAATCTTATCACTAAAAGAGCAGACTTATCATTTGGACATTCCTTTTAACCCCAGAAGACAAGGCAAAGATGGATTTGGGATAAACCAGTTTCCACTCTGATGGTGGGAAAGCATCTCCTCCTTCAGTCCCATGAAGTCCCTCTCTGGCAGAGGTGAAGTTTAAGGTTGGATGGGAAGGAAAAAACTTTAGTACTCTAAGTATTTAAAGCATAAATGATCCAGGGATATTGCAAGTCAGAAAGAAAAAGCAGCATCAGTGCTGGTGTCATGGAAAATGCAGAAAGATACCACAAAGTTCCATAACACAGGGGAAAGGGGTGCAAATAAAGGACAAGGTTCTTCTCCTTAGAGTGCAGTCAGTGCAAGTTACTGAAGCAAAATTACAGAAACAAGAGCCAAAAATAGTTGAAGTATTTGACTAAAGAAGCACAAGGACATAATAAAAATTTCCCAAATGTTCCTACTATATTTGACCAAGGCAGAAAGCACTCCTTTTAATCATCAATATTTGTAAACAGAATGTTTGTTATATTTTTTTCTATTAGAAATAAGGAGAGACCATCCCTTCCTTGAAAAATCAGAAATCCACCAGTTACATACTGCAGGAATTACCCACAGCCACAGAATGTCATACAATACTTTACTTCCTAGGAAAATATTACTGATAACAAACGTATCTGGAAATGATGCCCATAAACAAGTGCTTTCATCTGCGTGCCTTGAGGATTTTGAAGTGCATCAGACAAGCACATAGGGCCTTCTTCTGCCTGCTCTGCATGTCTTTTTTAAAAAAAAATCATGGAATATTTAGAGCATCCTCATCACCTTACCCTTGGGAAAATGTGTTATTAAAAATGCTGGAATGCAATCTGTGTCAAAGGAGATGTTACATCAGCCGCTCTGGCCACCTGCTTTTTGTTGTTTTTCACGTTCTCAGTAAAGGGAAAGAATGAAATACATAACCTGGTGTCCTTGTCTTCAAATCTGCATTGTTAAATATAGGATATTGCCGAGTATTTTATGGCTACTGCTGTTTCCTCAACAGACACTGCCCAATACAGAGGTGCAAGCACTGGACTGTAAAACACAGTGACCATTGGAGCAGTTCAGCCACACAACTCAGCTCTTTCCAGCCTCCCAGTCCATTCCATCTATCACACTGTACAGTACTGGTTGAATCATCACTTTCCAACTGGTTTTGGGTTTTCACAACGCACAGCTCCTAACGCACACGCTGATCTGTTCAGGGTCCGCCTCTCATCTTTCTTCGCACAAGTAGTTACAGCTTAGTATTTTTGTATCCAATTGTGAAGAAAGATGAGAATGAAATGGGAAATAAAAAAGTGACAGGTAGAATTACAGAACAAAATGGTATTGTATGCTTGCTTGATGCTAATTGGTTTTCTTAACTGTTTAAAATCTGTAGCACAGCATAAAATAACCCAGCAGCAGTGGTCCGCCAGCCATTTTTGACACGTTTTTAGTCAATTTAATCAACTTTGTGGCAGCTCTAATCCTCAGCAGACATTTTGGCTGCTGAGGATCTCAACAGACACACCACAGATGACCTCTATGGCAGAGAGAATGGGGGATGAAAGAGCAAACAAACTCTTTTATGAAAGACAAAATGAGAAGTTTTGCATTTAGCGAGGTTTCCTTTTCTTTCTTAGCTTACAGAAGTGGCAATATTTAACTGTCCAATAAATGAGCTAAAGGTTCAGCACTCCTGAGCACCACCATTACCAGTAATTTATATTTCCTTTCATGTGTTTCTGTGCATTGTTATTGATAGAAACTTTTAAAGTCAGCTCAGCTGTGACTGCAGACAGGTCACTGCCAAGGAGCAAGTGGAAATGAGAACAGCCAAGTGACAGCACACCAAAGTGATATCCCACAACTGGATAATTCCTCAGTACACATTGTCTGGGTATGTTTCTCAGAGTAAAGACTCATTGAGAGTGACCAAAAGCTGTAAAAATCTCCATGCACCAAAAATTATAATGTTAATGTCATTCTGCTGCTCATTTCAGTACTAGAAGTTACAGAAGGTAAAGAGGTGGAGGAAGAAAGAGAATAAACTTTCAAATTACGTTAGACACATAACCAGATTTTCAGTTTAGGTTTCGGAAGCAAGCTGAGTAATCATCTTAATATCAGCATTTTCTCTGGAGGATGATATTATGAAATAAGAGACATAAGTCCAATAATAGCCATCGACTTCTTTGGAACTTTGTGAAACTCATCTCATTCACATTTGAAAGCACTCTCAGATCCAGACAGCCAACTGCTGTCAAAAAGCAAGGTACATTTAAAATTGAGCACTTTGGGCTTAATTTATGTTCCCAGCTACAGCTTTTGGGATGCTGTACATTAGCTGTATATATGCTTTTACATATTTCTAAGAAAAATGGTCCTCAGAAGATGATGAATAGCATGCCTTACCAGAAAATATATGACAGGTTCTAAAAATGGTACATTTTTAAATTGGTATAGATATTTATACTTGCTCTGATCCTCTGAGATGTATATTGAAATTTTTAATATAAACAGCAAAGGGCATTCCAAGACAAGCAAATTAAAATGAATTCTGCATCATTCTCTCCTGTCCTATTATTGTTAGCTCTCAGGAGGCCTACAAAAATTTGTATGTGAACTAAAAATGCATGTAAATCTAGTAAAAGTTACTTTAGAAAACCCTAATCTTTTATTAGATCACAGCGTAACTGATGTTTAAAATAAGAAGTTAGGGCTATTATCACAATATACAAACAGAGTCTGTGATAGACTATCACTAGCATACTGTGTCCTTATAACATTCTACATTGTGCTTTCCTATATATATTAAAATGTATATATCACCATCAATTCAGGATGAAGGAACTTTATTTTTTTAGAAAGCAATACCATCCCCATCTCTAAGAAAGAGCTATTTATCACCATCTGATAAAACCACTTCTCATTCTCAGTCTCTTGGCAGTAGCTTTTACTCTTTCCTCCTGGGCCGCTGTTCTCAGGTAATAACCTGGGCCTGGGTAGGACCTCCCCAGCCTTGGAATCGTTAGTAGTGCCAGACCCCCCTTAACATCTGTCTGCCCTGTTCTGGAAACGCTCTGATGAAGTCTGCATCATTACTCAATTCCCCTCGTGGTTAGAAAGTTTTCCTCCCAGTCATCTTAATGCATCTTGGCTGAAAATTAAATTGGTTTCTTTTGAATTCCCTCAAGTGGAGGGAGAACAATAAGCACCAGCCTTTGCGTAACTTTCTCATGCTGGAAAGACTACCACGATGATTTCTCTGTAGGTTTATCAGTTCCCACAACTTTTCTTCGTAGATCATGTTCTATAAATTTCAGATTTTCCTGTCACACTCCACTCAATTTAATATGCATTCTTGATATGTAAAATATGGTGCCCAGTGCAGTTCTTTAGCTGTGCACACTCCACTGGATTTTTTTTTTTTCCACAAGGACATTATGTGTGACAAAACCAAAAGCTGAAATCAGGATAATTCAGCAACATCTTACCCCTTTCCCCAGGCTAGTTATTCTTTCAGAGAAAGAAATCAGATGGATTTGCTGAGAACAAATCGCTTCAATCTTACATTATCTTTTACAATTCTCTTATCATCTGAATAGTTAGAAAGATTTTTTTTTTTTAAGACTTGTTCTGGTGTATTTTCAGGAAAAGTGATTGGGCTGACTGGTTTATGAATTCCAGGACCCTTGTTTTTCTTCTTTTAAAAAGGTACATAGAACACTTATACTTTTCTCATGCTTATGGCTTTCCTCGTCCTCTAAAATTCCCAGAATATAATTTAGCATTTGCTGAACACCACCCATGCTGGTGGTTCTTTCCTATGAAATTGAATGATTGATGGACTCATTCTAAGAACTTCCTAGAGAACAAAACAGCTAAGAATTCAAACTGAAGTTACAGAAGCCATCCAGCTTCCCCCTGCAAGCAAATCTATAGGTGAAGGCTCCCACTGCAGCTCAGGCAGTGCCCTACATACTCGGTCGTACACGTCTCTGCTTCCTGGCTCTGCACATTCAACAATGAGCAAATTCATGGAGTTAAATTGTCAGAAAAATAAGTATAGGGGTGAAAAGATACTCCTAAAGATGCCAGCATGCACAGCTTCAAGAGATTGGAGAGGTCAATGATACCTTCCAGCAGCTGGCGGTTATTAGGTCGGTTTTCCTACTAAGTGTTATTTCATCATCAAATTCTGGCTTATTAGAAAGAAAAAAAGGAAGAATTCAAAGCTGAGGAATATCAACAGACTCCAGATCTCCAAAAGCTTTGACTTTGGGGTTTTATGCTCATTACTGCAGCATTTCAAAGTGTTTCCTTCTATCCAGCACATCTCTTTCACCGGTGTCCCAATCTGGTTGCTCCTTGAGTGTGCAGCATATAGTTCACATTGTCATTCAATTATTGTAAATACACATCACTTCTAAATAAACTCAGAAGCACTCAAAAACTGGTATGTATGACAGCTCTTCAGAGCCCTTAAAGTTGTAAACACAATGATACAAGCAACAATTTACAAGCTACGGATCACTCCTGAGGTGGAGTGCAGAGACTGCCAGAAAAAAGAATGCAAATGCTGTTTTCTGAGTTACAAGAATATTATCCTTCTCTGTTCTCCTCCCACTGTATCACCCTGGCAGTCCCTCACAGGTGCCACAGCAAGGTCACACCTCAAGTCAACACAGCTGTCACTCCTACATCCCAAGGATCAGGAGAGAGAAGTGAGAACCAGAGCCAGGGACCTGATCCCAGCCTTGACACCACTTCCCCACCGTGTTTCTGGCAGTGGACTGGAAACATCACTGCAGTTATAAGGTTCCACATATGAGTAAGGTGGTTGCAGGATGGGTTTCAGGTTTGTGCTTAGCTGAAGGGAAACTTTAGTAATGGAAGTCAGGCAACTTGAAACCTTTAGCAAGCATTAAATCCCTTAATAAAAAAGAAGAAAGAAATTTCTGTCTTTGTGAGCTGCCCCATCTGAATAGTTGTAAGCTATCATGGGAAAAAGAAGTCTTTATGAAGAGCTGATTCATGTGTTATGTCACTTGTGCATTAAAGACTATGTTATCTTCTGAAATTATAGAAAGGAGGAGAATATCTTTCGTAATTGTTGGCTACTCAGGCCACTGAAAGAAAGTATGTTTCTCTGGGTACAACTAATTCTGTTTGTGGTTTCAGAGATCACTGCCAATATTTCAGTAATATATATACATTACGAACTGCTACAGCTGGCAAGGTGTATCTGTGTTGTCTATTCCAGGGAAGGATTTTGCTGCCTATTCAAAATGAATAGATTCAGAAGTGGAATCCAGCATGGAAAATGAAGGAAGGTCAGGGGAAGGGTAATATTTATGGAAGATTGAGCATTTTAGTGTGCTACTGGCTTCAGGGTCTGCACTCCCTAAAAACACCGGGTTTTGTGCACTGGAGTGCTGAGCAGACAGAGCACAAGTAAAGCATTTGTTTGAGCCTTCACAAACAGGCAGTTACTTAGTATTCAACAGAGAAAAGAAAAAGAACTTCTACACTTTATGCTACTCTAGAGCAGAAGCATTTTACCCAAATAAGAAACTGAATAAGGACTTTTCAATCAACAAGAGCAAAGCGCTCTGAGCACACCTTGGTGTTGGCACTCTCATGGCAGACGCATCTTTCTGGAACGTCTCTCGGTGTTGGGGATGGCATGGAACGAGCACATGGAGAGTTGTGAGACAGTTCTAAAGGATGGATCAAGTGCACCAGAGGGTTGTAAGATGGTCTGAAGGTTCGAGAGAGACATGGGGGCGGGTACTTGATACCGTTCAAGAATTGCCAGCTGCAATTAAGATGCAAATAAACAGTGAGAGTTAACACTCCCTGGCTGAATTAATTTTCTGGAAATACATGAGTGCTAGTGAGCTGAAGAATGTGGGAGAACTATGCAGTGCCAACAGGTGCCTGGTTCAAATGTGTAAATCTAACAGGACTACAAAAAATTCTCATCCTGCTGTGACCAACCATTCATTGAACCAATGTTTGTGGCCTAAGCATACCCAACCTGTAAACAACATTATCTTTCTATGTTGGTAGTGAAATGTGTATGGTCAGAGACTGAATGGACATGAATGCTATACGACAGAACTTCTTTTCTACACCTACAGAGCCATTTTGATAGAAAAGAGGATGAAAATTTAAAGTCCTGTAAATAAAGAACTATGGAAAGCTGTCATTACTAACAACCACAAGAAAATAATTTTCAGAGCTTCCAATTTTCAGTCTTTAAGCATTAAACTCAGGGGTGGGAGGACACAGGGGAAGCAGCTCAACAAAGTAAAAACAGTGACCCTAAAAACACCCTTGCAGATTGCAGCAAGGAAACCCATGGACTGGGTAAGAATGAGAAGGAATTGAAGCACTTTAATTCTTCATAGCGCAGTGCTTTGGGTCCCTGATGCAAAACACATAACCACTATGGCCCTGCTCTTCCACACCCTTCTAAAGGCTGAGGCCTCCCACAGGAACATTTTTAGGATGACAGGGGCCAAAAAATAAAAACTATTTACATATTTGCTCAGTGGCTCTTCCAGAGTTCCTACTAATATCAGTTAATCAAAAGTGGGCTATACCTTGTATTTCCTAACCCCAACTTAGAATTTATTTCCATCTTGGTTAATTCAATGATCAAACTTATATTTGCTTTAGTTGGAACATATTTGACCTCTGACTCCTCAGACTTATTTTCATGTGCCTGGGAGCAAAATTCCAGTTATATATCTATATTAACTCTGCAGCTCCACTTTCCATATCAGGCATAACTTTGCTCACGTCCACAAACCTCCCTGAGCAAGAAATGAGCAGTGCTCCAAGGTTCAAGGATACACAAGCAGGTCCTGCTCCCTGCTCTGTTTCTATGCACATTTTTTTTTCCTGCAGTATATAAAGCGACTTACAGGAAGCTACCAGTAGTGGAAAGTTGTAATTCATTGGAAAAGAATCTGTGCTTTAAGGAACAGGCACCTTCTTACTGGATCTTAAATAATACATCACATAATGCAATTATTCTATGTCTCCTGGTCATCACATGGTCTTGGGGAAATCAGAGTCAGATTTTTAATATTGAGTATGTAAGGATCCTACAGAATTACAGACTATACAGAACTATTCTTGTTTGAATAACCAAACCTCTCACCAGAACAAGCAATTTTTATTAAAAAATTACAATCCGTCCTCCAATTCATACATACATACATAAAAATAAAATGCAATAAGCATTTTTAGGGGTGGTTGCTTACCCAAAACATACCAGACAATTACACAGTATGCTGTTTTAATTAGCAAATCTCCCTCTCAACAGGTCCCATTTGAAATGTGTGACACTCCTCTGTACCCCGTGGCTGGAGGAGAGTTGTATTACAATCACATCTCCAGTCAAAGAACATTGCCATTTTTTCCTAGATCAGACACCTGCTATCAATTTGAATGGTATCTGATTGAATATTTGTGCAGGAAGGACAAGAATCAATTATTCATGAGTACTAAACAATAGACTGTATAAACACAGTTCATGAACCTGAATCCTTTACAACCTAGCTTATCTTTGATACATTTATAAGGGCAGTCACATCTCTTAAACAACTGACATATTTAAGGCCCCTAAAAAAGGGGGAGGGATAAAAGACGAAACATGTTTTTGTTAAAGAAAATGTGAGGTGTTTTGGATTAGGTGGAGTTTCTGTTCTTTTGCTTATAAAAGTGGTAATATTTAACTGTTTAACTAAATTTAACTAAACATCTCATGTGACAGACATTTCCCAGAGAGCTCCCAGCTCACATTCTGCTGAACCAGGCCATTTGTGTAATTTAACTGAACACAAAAATATATGCAACTATTGGATCCTTACCCATGAGTCTTGTGTGAGTTTTGGACTCCTAGCTGTTCCTGGTAATTTAGCAGAACAAAACATTTTGAGGTTCTCCTGTCACTGGGTCTTCTCCACTGCAGGAACCTGCGTTGTTTCCCTGGCAGCCTCTTCCCTTTTAGGTTTCCAGCACAGTTCAGTTAAGCTCAGCTGGCTCTGCAGGGCTGATCTGGTTGGATTCATGCCAGCTGAAATCCTGCACCTTGGTGTCTCAGCTGAGTGTGGCAATACAAACGTGGCTGATGTCAGACGGGGGAAAGCCCCATCCACACTTCCAGGGAAAATGCAATCCTGACATCATGCTGGAACGATACAGTGGAGACCAGTAAATAATGTATTCTGTTAAAAAACTTCCTCTCTCCAAACAAGGCTGTTAATGTTGCTGTCATGTTTAATACATTTTTATGTATACTGCTTTTATTTTCTGGGCTGGTTTTGCCCGGGGTAGAGTTAGTTTTCTTCATAGTAGCTGGTATGGGATGTGTTTTGGATTTGTGCTGAAAGCAGCATTGATAATTCAGGGATGTTTTTGTTATTTCTGAGTGGAACTTACACAGAGTCAAGGCCTTCTCTGCTCCTCACCCCACCAGTGAGGAGACTGGGCAGTGTACAAAGGATGGTGAGGGGACACAGCTGGAACAGCTGATCCCAATTGACCCAAGGGATGTTCCAGGGCATGTGGAAACACATTGCAGCATAGAAAACTGAGGGAAGAAGAAGGAAGGGGGGATGTTTGGTGCTATGACATTTGTCTTCCCAAGTCACTGTTACACATGATGGACCCCAGCTTTCCTAGGAATGGTTGGACACCTGCCTGCCATGGGAAGTGGTGAATCAATTCCTTGTTTTGCTTTGCTTTGCTTGCTTGTGTGGCTTTTGCTTAACCTATTAAAATTATCTCAACTCACAATATTTCGCACTTTTATTCTTCCAATTCTCTTCCCCATTCCACTGGTGGGGGAGAGGGAGAGACCAGTTGTGTAAGGTTTATTTGCCAGCTGGGGTTAAACCGCAACATTTTCTTATGGCAATGGTTTATATTTCAATGTTTAAAGCATGTGACATTCTGGAATTACAGAATCCATATTTAAAGTTCCAAGATTACAGCTTCTAGTGGTGAGTGCTTGAACTCTCATGAAATATAATTTGATTTAAAAATCAATCCTCTGATTAAGTTTAAAAAGGCACCTAGTGCTGTTTATTTGTTTTTATGGAAAATAATACAGGCAATTAATTTCTTTCATACCTTAAGTGTCTGAGTTATGAAAGTCTATAATGCAACATGGCACGCTTGATGAATAACAGCTGAGGTGATTTAGTTTAGAGGAAGTGATTGGCAGTTAGTGATTTTGATAAAAACTTGTGTGATATGCAACAGGCACCTCATCTGTACAGCCAATTCACTAAAAACAAACTCAGAGTGAATAAAATTTCTATCATGTTATGTTTTATGCTGGAGAATCAGATAGAAGGAGGAGAAGGATGTAATTCTTTCCTAGATCTAGTAACTGCTGCTTTAAGAAAAGAAATGACAAGGTTATGGGTTCTCCCTCTGCCATGCACCTCCTTCATAAATTTTAGCATTAAATTATAAATAAAACATATGAGGACTCAGCTCAATGAGAAATATGTCTGGACTTTAGCACTGTAAAGGTCTGCACAAATCCATACAAGCTGCTTAACATTGATTTTCTTTGGCGTCTTTCGCAGCCCTATGCGGGCTTCGCAGTGCAGAAGGCAGACATGCCTTTTATTGTATCAGGCCCTTTGCCATTAATTACAGACATGCCTTTCCTTAATGACTGGGCACAACTGGCCTGTTGATCCCCTGGCTGGATCACCAGAGGATGGAATCAGCAGCACAGACCAGGACTGTGGACCATTTGCTATTCCTGGCCTCCCTCTTCTCCCCATCCTCTTTGCTCTTTGCCAATGGGAGGTTGGGGCCGGAACCTCAATGGGCCAAGTTTTCCTCCCTCCCCTCTCCTTCTGCACCAGTTTCTTCAAAGCAGAAGTAACCCAACACAAATCTCCACTCACCTTCAAGCAGAGGTCAGTGGGGAAAGCAAGAGGAAAGACTCATCTTTCATATACCTAGAAGTGAAAAACTCCACGGCAAAGCCAATATTAACCTCTCGCTCAGTGTGGAGAGCTAACCAAACCACCTGAGTCTGCAGAACTGAGTGGAAAAGTTGAAAAAAAAAATAAAAAGTTTTCTTGTGGTATTTTCACATCTTCACTCTGGCACTGGCCAGAAAAGTCTTGGTGGTTGGTGCACAGGGCCAGGAGTGAGGAGCCCTGGGCTCTATTCATACCTCTGCTACTGACTCACTGAAGCAATCTGTTTGCACAAAATTCTTGAAAAGCGTTCGTTAATTTTGGGAGCCCAATTTTGTGCGTAAACATGTAGAGACACGTGGGCACTGAGCATCTACTGCTTTTCATAAAGCCAGAGAGAGATTCTGGCATACACTGCACCACTGTCAGCCATCCAGACCAAGATCTGGACCTTCGTTTTGCAAGACACAAAGCAATTTCCATCTGAGTCAGAAAGATGAGATCTCCTCCTGTGCCCAAAAAAGAGTCTTCCAGAAGATGCAGGACTTGGCATTGAATCATTACATCAAAAATTACTGGACACATGGGCTTGAGCAATCCCTGTTTCTCTTACCTGCTAAATGGGCACTAAATATAGGTCGTAAAAATCCTTTGACCTCCTGTTCTGGTGTGCCAGAAAAGCTGGCAGTTCCTCAGGATAAGATCTGTTTCAGAATAACAAAGTTTGCTACAGGATTTTAAAGAATCTTAGAAGATGGCTTGATTCAGGTCTGTGCATCTTTCAACAAATGCTTTTTAGAGGATAATGTTAAATTTTTTTCAGTATTCCCTTGTGCATGACAGATATTTTAAATTGCTTTTCTTAATAAACCTTTCCTATCAATTGCATCCTCCTGGTTAAATTGTGCCTCTTGCAAGGGCTACTGAAACATGTATCTGATTAGGAAAAACCCATGTTCATGTTAATTTCATGTTTTATTTATTTTTACTTAACTTTGACATATTTCCTGGAAGATCTATCAATAATAGCCCATCTCCATGATTGGTTCATCCAGATAATGACTGTTGAGCATGTAAAACAAATTGGGCAAGACCCTGCACGAAGAGCAGGAGGTAGAGCTCTCATCAAAATCAATTCTCTCTCAGATATAAAAGGTCACTGATAATTATGCGCATGAATCTAAGAATGAAATTTACCTCATTGAGTGGTATTACCTCCTCACTTGCAATCACACAGTAAACAGGAAAAAGACAGAATTGACTGAAACATACTCCCTGCTGTCCTACCAGCTGAACACTGTGTTTCTGTCCACAACTCACTTTCTGCTGAATTGCCAGCATTCAACATTTCAAAACCTGATGCATTTTCTTTGCCCAGGGCAGGTTATACATGCCACGTTTTTCCCCTCAACTGACTTCACAATTCTTGTGCTCCTAGAGAATTTTCCTCCAGATTCATTCAAATGATGAGGGAATCTAGTTGCTAATTGAAGATAAACATGGTGTTTCACTATTAAGGTCTAGATGTGAAGTCCTTGATCTCTTCCTGAAATGCAGAGGAAGGTTTTGTGTTCAGGAGCTCTGCCTGGTCTGTCATGGTGCTAACAGATCCCACATTGTCATGCTGCTGGTCTCCATTGGAATGCCCTCATCTCCAAGGGATAAAGGTATTTCCTCACCTCTACTTCTTTCTACCCTCTGAGCAAATCATTAAGAAAAAAAAATGTAAAAAGCCAAATAGATGCTATTGTTCCATGAGCAGAACACAATCAATAATATTGTTACAATTTAATATTTGAAAGAAATATGTTTAGAGAAAACAAGAAATGAGAAAATCAAATCAACCATGTCTTAAAACGCCTGGTGAACATGTCCCTGGCCTTATGTCCTTTATGGAAATTGTGCTTATACAACAGATAACTCAGCAATGCAGTCAATAACTGGCAAACTTGATACTTCCAAAGGCTCTAAGGGGGAATGTCAACCAACACTGATGAGCAGCTTTGAACCCTTGGCCTTTCAGATGCAGGCTGACAAGTTAACAGGCTTTTCTTCCTCAGTAGGGATGAGGGTTTTCATAGCCTGTATTCCTACAAATAAAATGCAATCCAAAAGTGCTGGGCACATGCCACGTTTCTTAAAAGGGTAAGATTACCAGCGCCTCTTGATACACTGCGGGATGCCGATGTATGTTTGTCCTCAGTGTGGTTTTTTCCAGTGAAAAAAAAGGGAACAAAAAAAATCCACGGAATCTCTTACACATGGGAAAATACATCCATTCAGCAGAGAGGCAAAATGGAGTCTACTTGAGTTAATTTCTCCTCACTTACTTATATTTAACTCTCCAATGATGGTCCATTGAAATAGCTCAGCATTATCTCTTGGAATTAAAACACTGCTGGATAACAACTGGAAGTGTTTTTTCCTTGTGGCTCTGAGAAGGGGGACCCCTTTATTTATTAAACAGCAGCAGGGGCAAACCAAAAAGGATTTTGTTGGGCTGCATAGGCAAAGAGGTTAAAGGAGCTCTACTGGTGACTCAGGTGTGTTTCTCAGGGTGAAGTTATGTATTTACTCCTTCAGTGTGACAAACTCTATCAGAATGTCACCACAGTGACACGCACCTACAGTCAAAAAGATCTTAGGGTCAACAGACCTATAAAGGCCATGTCACTTGGCTGCACTCATCTCTAGTCTAGGGGCAGCATCTTCTACCTATAAATCAGAGCAACCATCTTAAAGCCCCTACAGAAACACCACTTTGTATTCTGGCTCCCAGATTCCTTTGTATACATTTAAATACTATGAGAAATGGTCATTATTCACTTCTTCAAAAGGAGAGAAAAGACCTGAAAAGCATCTAGGTAAGATTAAGAAAAAGGATAATGTTCTTAACCCTCTCAGGCACAGATTCTACAGCTCTTATTTCTCTCTTTTTCTTAGATTGTCCTATGTTTCCATAGCTACAAATGTTATTTGTGATTGGAAATTATGCATTCTTTTTATCCCCCTACCCCATAAACATCTATTTGAATTTTAAATTTAATTCTAAGGGTTTGGTGACTCTCTTGGTTGTTGTTCACAAGTACAATATTTCCATCATGTTGTAAAAACTGTAAGTATTTTCAATTTTCGAAAATTGAGCAAAAGCATACGCTCTGTTATTTTGAGAAGTGGACTTCAGTCAAGCTTGGTATGGAATCCCACAGAATGTGTTCTTCAGCAACTCTGTTGTTTGTATTGAGCTATCTGGTAAAGTCTTTTGGGAAAACATACCACATATCTCTTCAAGGTCCAACCAAAATATCATCTATCCAGCCCTCAGTACATCAGCCTTACTGGGATAAATAGTTTGGGGGGAAAAAAAATCTTCCACTGTAAATCATACTAACCAAACACTGCTGGGCCAAATTCTCTACCCTCTACTCCAGTGAGATACTGTTAGTTCAACAGGGAGTCTGATTATGGAACAAAATTTAGGAGGTTAAAATTAAGACAACATAACTGTGGTCCTCTAAGAAATTGTTCTGTTCTTATTTTCTTGCCTCTCTTTTTCTTGGCAACGGGGGACTTCGGGTCAGAGCTAAACAGCTTATGAACTCATTTCCTAAAATTTTCGGTCTCCCAAAAGCTTGCTTTCCTTGGATTATTTTTAATTCAGTCAATTTGTAACACATATTCAGACTGTATCCTCCACAATATTTTATGATAAATCCCGTTCAATTTCATATGTAGTGTTGCAAGCTTTATTGCTTAACAAACATTTCATCTACTCTCCCATAATTTATATCTGAATGGGTTTATTATAGGCATTGCATTTCATTCATTGTGCAGTTAATTCTGCAACATGCTGCCTGTTTTCTGTATGGCCGCTCTACCATTATGTGCTTTCAGTACAATTGAATTTTTCCTTGGGAGCTTTATGAAATGGTTTATGAATATGTAACACAAATTGTATTAACAAGGCAAATGTACTTTTTATTCCTTTTGTGAGCATTTCCAGTCAATGACTGGTAAGAGAACAAGCATAGTAGCACATCTCCCTCAATTCCTATTCACCAAGGCTACCCATGCAATATTATTTTTAAAAGGCTCATCACTTCAAGAAAACAAAGCTGTTTAAAAACCTTGGTTGGTGCTGCAGTCACTCATGGAAAAGAGCACAAGAAAGCTTTCTAACACAACTCTCTTTGTGGGGAGTTCTCTCTTTCTCTTCAGGTAAAAGGATATTTGGCAGATGCTATCTTGAAAAGGCATCCCCCTCTACCACCTCCATTTCAGGCAGTCCATTGCCTTGATTACCATCATGTGTTTGTTTTTCATTAACACCCAGAAACACCAGTCCTGTTGCATCACATGCCTATTTGCATATTAAAACAGAGGCAATCCCTGCCCTAGAGCTGTGATTGACCATACACATCTTGTGAGACAAGCAGTGGATATGATCAAAGAATGGGAGGAAGAACAGAGTTAGAGAAAGTTACAACATGTATGACATTTCCTGTGGGTTCACCAACTGATGGAGGGACTATATCATGTGAGGAGGAGGTGTAGATGATATTAAATGGCCACAGAAATTTTTAAGGGAGCTCCTGGGATGACAGTCAACACATTAGTATCCTTGAAAAAAGAGCAGCAGTGTGTTTCTTTACCTAAATTAATTTGCTTCCATTTGATAGCAATTTGCACGCTTAGAAGTGAAGGCAGGCCCTTGGCTTCTGAGAACACATGAAGCTTCCATACAAAGGGAGGTAGAGGCTTATTTTACATCACAACCTCAAAGGCCACCATAACACCCTGGTTAAACCTCAGAGGGGGATTTGCTAATGCACTTTATCTGCTCACGCACTTTCTAAGTCCTCAGATCAGTCTCTGATTTGAGAACATTTAAAACCCTGATAAAAACTCCTATTAAAAACCCCATCCTTCCACTCACCATCTTGGCCAGCCCACTTTCTAGAACAAAACTGTGTCCAGGCACTGGCTGATGACTGATGGTTTGCCATATGTTCTTACTTACAGAGCAGGGGATTAATTCCTCAGCGACATGATGGGAAGGCTAGAGTCTCCAGCAGGAAATAATGTGGTACTGACAGAAAAATAAAGGGAATGGGAAAAGTCTGAATATATTTCTGCTCCACTGTACAGATTACAAGAAGGGACAGTGCAAAAAAAAATTGCTGCTGGAATTCTGATTCTTTTGAAGTCTGCCCACGGGCTCAGTAATGCCTCTACTATCTGTAGTGGGAGGAAAGCAATGCTTAGTAGGGTTGGTTTCCTCACAGTATTAGATATAACAGAAATACGGCAAGGTGGATTATAGACTAAGGTTTGGCTGGCTTCTGCTTTCAGAACCCCTGACATATGCTTGGAAGAAAATCCCCTGGTGTCACTCTAGATCTCTGGAGTTAGCCTGGATTTGCAGGGAAACCATCAAGAATGAAGAGCAAGTAAAAGTACAAGGGACTCACATTTTGTGTAACTCATGTGCTTGTAGAAGCACTCCTATTTTAGGAAAGAGCCCTGCTGCTAAAGAAGGGATCTTCTGATCTGCCTTGCATATGCAAAGTGGGGTTCAGTACTGAAACACTCAAGCAGAGCATCTTGTGTTTTTCTAGATTAGATTCATGGAAGGACTCAGAATTAGCAGCATGCATCGCTGAGCCATACCCACTCCTTATTAAATTCCTCCAATGACAATTTTACTGGTGTTTTATATTAGTGTTAACAAAGGACCTGAATAAGATGTAAGAAACGTTATATTTTAAATAAAAGTCCAGGTAATGTGCCACTGGGGACCTCAGGATCAAATGAGCTTTTATATTTTTATGTAGAATGNATAATGTGGTACTGACAGAAAAATAAAGGGAATGGGAAAAGTCTGAATATATTTCTGCTCCACTGTACAGATTACAAGAAGGGACAGTGCAAAAAAAAATTGCTGCTGGAATTCTGATTCTTTTGAAGTCTGCCCACGGGCTCAGTAATGCCTCTACTATCTGTAGTGGGAGGAAAGCAATGCTTAGTAGGGTTGGTTTCCTCACAGTATTAGATATAACAGAAATACGGCAAGGTGGATTATAGACTAAGGTTTGGCTGGCTTCTGCTTTCAGAACCCCTGACATATGCTTGGAAGAAAATCCCCTGGTGTCACTCTAGATCTCTGGTGTTAGCCTGGATTTGCAGGGAAACCATCAAGAATGAAGAGCAAGTAAAAGTACAAGGGACTCACATTTTGTGTAACTCATGTGCTTGTAGAAGCACTCCTATTTTAGGAAAGAGCCCTGCTGCTAAAGAAGGGATCTTCTGATCTGCCTTGCATATGCAAAGTGGGGTTCAGTACTGAAACACTCAAGCAGAGCATCTTGTGTTTTTCTAGATTAGATTCATGGAAGGACTCAGAATTAGCAGCATGCATCACTGAGCCATACCCACTCCTTATTAAATTCCTCCAATGACAATTTTACTGGTGTTTTATATTAGTGTTAACAAAGGACCTGAATAAGATGTAAGAAACGTTATATTTTAAATAAAAGTCCAGGTAATGTGCCACTGGGGACCTCAGGATCAAATGAGCTTTTATATTTTTATGTAGAATGTAATCACTTTTTTCATTATTGTGGTTGCTACATTACTGTTATTAAAGAGTTTATTACCCTGTGGGGGATACTGCTCGTTGGAATTACGTGCTTGCAGACCAGCAGAGACACTGTGGCTTCAACCCTTAATTCATGATACAGCCACAGGACAACAAAATGTCAGTACACTGGGACTGGTGTGACACTCTGGGTACCCGGCAGAATCCTGCTTGTACCAGGCAGTCAGAGACACATGCAGCTGGAACTGGGAAATCACTGTTGTATGATCATCTGATTTGCAGGCCTTTAGTACATGCTGGGTTTCTAGCAGTCTTCCAGGGAAAGTGGCCAAAATAGAGCGTGTAGGGAGAGGGCAAATTGGCCAAAAAAAGGCAAGATATAACAAGAAATGGAAAATTACCTAACGGGCCACTTATCCCTATTCAAACTTTGGAAAACCTTAGAACTACCCCCTAGACTGCAACATAGCTATCATTTATTACCAAGGTGACCTTTATCCCTCTCCTGACAGCGCTGCACTTTCATCAGAAGTATTTTTTGAGCGAAGTCAATTTATTAGAAGACCCACTGAAGCCCCACTTTAGAAGGATTCCCACTGATTTCTATCAGCAAGCACCACAGTGAATGTGACAGACAAAAAGGGACATACTGGGACATCCTGGCTCCTCGCACATCAAATAACTCTTCTTCTACCCCAGCTCCAGCCTGCACTCATGAGACTGTCATAGAGGAGGGTAGCTCATTCCACTAGGTTTGAGTTTCTACACCTCCCATAGTCCCAGGCTAAGCACACAGTTAAATGTATACAACCAAGAAAGAAAACTTTATTACTGAAGTCTCCTCCTTGAGATTCCTGTGGTGTTTAGGAATGGGTGGTGCTATTCCTTGGCGTTTTGCTTCTTTTCAAGGGGGCAAATATGTTAACACTGGAATGCAAAACATCTAAATACAAGTCTATTAAGTGTGTCCATATCATTACCTGTTGCTTCACCAAGACAAGGAAGGAATCACCTCGAGGAAGTTGGACAGGAATGCTTCATCCAACCATCTTAAGGAATGCAAGTGATCCATACTGCCCAAAAAGGTTATAGAAGATGACAGAACAAATAGGTCTCTCGCCTTCATCTCATAACTATGCTTAATTTGCTATGACTAGCTGTTAAATAAATGCCTGTCCTGAGCACAGGAGGAAATGATTCCTCAGTTCCACGTGCAGTGGCTCCTCTGTTTCCATGTCACAATCGGTGGTTTTGAGCATGCAAAATCCATACATATCATTACAACACAGGAAAACTGAATATCCTGGGACATGGAAACTCATGAGGGCATTATTCAGGGTATTACCATTTATCAAACCCGTCTTTCAAAAAGTTGATCTTGGATTTCATGTCTAATTAGTGCACGTGCACAAAATGAACTCAGCCTTTACGCAGCCCCACAAGCGGGAGCCACTCCCTGTCCTTGTACACCCATTCACACATCACACATCGTGTAGCTCATAAACCCTGTCACACACTAATGAGATCCGAATAATGCGGAATCTACAAAGTAGTAACATCTGTAGTTTGACTATTTAGCTTAAGTCACAAGGATTAACAATCCCCAGGGCTCTAGGAATGCCCTAATCATGCACAGGGATCACAGAATTGTGGTCATCTTGCATTGCCTGGCTGACCAAGTGATTTTAATTTTCTTTTGGGATAGATACTGGATCTTACAGACCACTGGTCTGTTGCCTTATAAAATGGAAGAATTCTGCAGCCCCTGTATTATCTCTGTCCCCTCATTATGTCCTTTTTTTTGTGTGTAAGAGGCAGGAGAATAATGCTTATTGTGAAAAATTTAGCATTAAAAAGAAAAAGCAAAAAGCTAACTCAAGACCCTCCTGGACAAATCTTTGGTCTTCATTTTAATGACTGTTCCACAACCTTGTTTAACAAAATCTTATGAGTAGGAGATAACCTCACAAATCCAAGCATATCTGCAAATGCACTGTTGGAAAAAGATTACAAAATGTCTTCAACTGGCTTCCAAATTGGAAAAAAAAAAAAAAAAAAAAAAAAAAAAAAAAAAAAAAAAAAAAAAAACAAAGCAAGCCCAAAATTCTGGATGAACAGTTTGCAGTTTTTCCTTTTTAACCTGGATATTTTAAAAGAATATTAGAAATCTGACAATGAAACAACACTTTTTAAACCCCCACTATCATAATGCATTTCCAATACATGTATATATGTGCTCCAAAATTTAATAGATAGATTATTTTATTACCATTTTTTTAAGGAACAAGAAGAAATGATAAAATTCTTTTCACTGACTTCTACAGGCTTCCATAGATCACCCAAGAGAGCGCCACAGAAGAACAGCATTTCAATAATCCCTACTTTGAGTAATAGTTTGAACATAAAAGATTACTGTGCTGAAGGCAGCCAGTGGACATATTTCACACTATCACGGTAGCTTTCTTTCTTATCACTTTATTCCGTGATATCATCTCCCTTGGAAAAATAAGACTGTATGATGTTTCTGTCTCCTGGAGTTGAGAGGAGCGTAACGATTCTATCTGGTTTAATACACGATAGTGCTCTTACATCAGTTTTCCATGAAAATGTAGAAAATCCAAGGGAAGGATTTCAAGGAAACGAGCCCACATACAATGTTCATCCTGTGTGTACTTGGCTTTCTTCTTTTCTGCAGATTTTCCACCACTGCCAGAGAGCTCTGGCCTAACCCTTTCTACAGAAAGAATAATCGTAAATCTGCATGAAGTTCATGATGATTAGTTTCTCTTGGAGCCGGGCCAAGGAATAAGCCTTTCTCCAATACAGACTTCACATGCTGGCTCTGTCAAGAATTCATTTATTAATCCTTTCGATCAAGCCTGGATTAAGTCATCCAGAGGCCCTAATGACATCAAGTAACTCTGTGCCTTGAGGTACACCTCCCAGGTGAAGAATCTCCGGAGCTGCAAGTCGAGGTTACCCTGAACGCAGCCCACGCTTATCCTTACTCAATCCTAGGACAGCTGGTCACGTTATCCGTGTACAGGCATCACTTGTGCCCTTGTGGGCACCCACAGGCTGTGCTGAGTCTGAGGCCAGGGCACACCACACCACCGTGCCCCAGGAATGTTTGAAAGGTACAACGTGTTGGAAAGGATAATGTAACCAAAGAGGAGAAGATCAGGCCTAAGAAATCCAGTAGTGGACCTAAGAGTTTCTTTACTTCTACCCTTTTATTCTAAAAGTACAGCCATGAAAACATTTTAGCAGCTACTCCATGTGTAAAAATCTACAGACTTACTTCCCCATGCATAGCATTATTTTTGTATCAAAGGCAAGCATACTTTGATTCAGCTTCTACCTCCTATAAGCTGTATTAAAACTCTGTCACTCCATTTCCTAAATGTTCAGCTGAAAATTGGTTTCTTTGGCTTTTAGCCCCTATGAGTTTCACTGTTTAAATTCTTTGTCTTTAACTTTAAAATTCAGATTTCAAGGTTGATATTCTACTTCAGAAGCAAGATTAAGCTAAAAAACTAATTTCCACCTTCTTTTATCTATTTGGCTGTTTCATTTCAAGAGAATTAGCAAGATTTTCCTATTGCAAAAGTCCCACCTGGTCTGACTTGCCTGCAAGGTTAGTGTCTCCTCTCAAATGCAGCTGAGTTCAAAGCCATCCCTCTCCCCCTTCCCACCACATCCCCCTCTCCAATCCAGGCAAGATTTGTTGCAAACATTTCACAGAGCTCTAACGCTGTGTGAACTCTTGCAGAATTATTGTTGTTCCAGGAGTGTCCTGGGGGATTTTCAGAGCTGCTGTGAGACAGTGATATCCCTTGTGGAGGACTAATAGACTGTCACTGTTTCCACTGGGAACAATGAAGGTCAGACATGCCAGCTAACCTGTGTTAACACGTAACTTCCTCGCTCTGCTCAGGAACAGCTCTGAAAATAACACCGTGCCTAGATACCCCTGCCTGCCATCTCATCGAGATCACATCGAATCAGCCCTAATAATGCAGTCCTTTTGCTTCAGCCCAGTCCCTGGTGAATCCACTCAGCAGCCCCACGGGGTCTGCTGCTCTGATCCCTCTGTCAGAAAGTGTCAAAGGATGGGAAGGGAGATGCAGGGCAGGAGGAAAGGTTCCTGCTCAGTGTCTGTCCCAGCAGCTCAGCCCTGAGCCCTTCTCTCATCCTGCAGCACAGCCCTACCACTGCCTGTTTGAGCACTTGCTTTTATATAAAACCTTAGCAACTAACCTGTGTTCATTCATTTTAACTCCTTGTTTGCCAAGTCCTCTAAAAACTGGTTTGGTTTGGTTTTTTTTTTTCCATCAAGCCACCCCTTCATTTTGTTGTTTGGGTTTGCTTTTTACCTTTCATTTGGAGCTCTTCCAGAAGAAACAGACTGTGCATGTTCAAAACACGGCAAAGAATGGTGGATGAGTTTTGTACCCTCTGCATTTTGAAAGTGGGATTCTGCTGAACAGCAGCAGATTCAGGGGACACTCACCCAGGAGTCACTGCCATCCTTCTTCAACTAATACTCTGTAAGAGATAAAGATTTGATTGGCATGTATACTTGCAGGTGATAGGCAGTGTTTTATTTTAACACTTCTGTAAGCATCTGTTGATCTTTCACTTCCCAATGCAAAAACTGCAGGAGCAAGTGAAAAGCTGGGGCGGGGGGGAAAGGGGAGATTGAGAAGTTTTAACAGGAAAAACTGCAATTCATAAATATTATGACTACAAGGGAAAATGAACAACAGCTTGATCACACAACAAGAATAGCAATTAGGAACAATTGTTGAATTTAGTTTAGGTATGCAGCATACGTAGGTAAATAGACTGAATGCTAATGGTTTTATAATAGTCTTATTAATTCACACACATAGTTAATGTTTAAGATAAACTCCCCATCTTTAGAGTAATTTATGCATTCCACTTTTATAGAATTCCAATTGAATGAATATGAACATAATCATTTTGCACAAATGTTCTCTAAGGAGTGTGCAGAGAGTCTGAGGCAATGCTGAGGCTCCCCACAGCTTTATTCATAATGGATCAGTCTATTCATTCCTTATTAATTTAATGGAGTACAACTGAGCAGTCTAGCAGCTTGAGCTTATGAGTGTTTCACAAATGGGGCTTTTTGCCTGTAATCGCTTAATCCTACTGGCTAGGCCTCATAAATTGAATAAAGGAGCGAACTAGGTTTTAATTAAGTCTAAGGAATGAGCTTGTCTGAAAGATACTTCAGCCTCTTAAGATCACAGTGGTGAAGTGTGTTTGTCCAGGAGCCTAGCAGGGGCAAGCATCCTGGGCTACTCAGGTTAGAGACCAGTTGCTTTGATGTAAGGTATTTGTTAATACCCTTTTTCCCTTTAATTAAAAATCCGTTCTTCAGTGTCAGTACCATCCAAGAGCACAAGTGAGAGAACTGCAGCAAATCTGACCAGTTCTAGAAAAGAAAGAGGTTTGGGATCCATTCCTTCTAAGTCCATAAAGCAGCTCACACTATAAAAAAGCACAGACTGACACCAACAAACAGGGAAGAAAACACTAGGCCCTATTAGTTTTGAAACGCTCTCCCCTGGGGCTCAGTGCCCCTGGTTAAATACAACTCAGGCAGATTCCATGAGCAAAAATGCTAAACTGGGAGCCAGGCCCTCATCCCTTTCAGGGGTCCAGTACTTCTGGTCAGAGGCAGCAAACTGACACCTGCCCACGTGTCACCCTGTGCCGTGATTTGTCTCCCTGGATATCCAAATACCAGCTCAGGGGGACTGATTTGGTTCTGATTTCTTACTAAGCCTTGGCAAGGTACATGAATTAAAAATTCTCTCCTTAGAAGCCCAGTCCTGTAAATCTTTTCTAAGGAAAACAGAAAGATTGCATCTCTTGCAAAATGTATTTGCAGTCACTTTCTTTTAAAATTCAGGGGCTGGGGAAACAATTCTGTTCCAGGTTTGCAAACCTGTCTCTCACCCTGGCTAGAAAAGAAGGGCATTCAGATTCCTCCCTCCCCACAGTGGTCTCCAGAGAACAAAAATTATTATTTTCTCTACTCATTTTTCCCAAATTACCTGTTGAGGATATATCCTGGGCAGCAAAGAATACAAGATCCATGGTGGTGTAAAAGACCTTCTTAAGAATGCATTCCATTTTTCCATTTTGTACCCTGGTGGGCTGTCTGGAGTATCTGCATTGGATAAAGCAGAGATGCTGGGCACTGAACTCGGTGCCCTCCTCCCTCCTGGGAACAAGGCTGGAATGTAAACTGTAGTGTGCACTATCATAAAAAATGTTGGCTTGGTAAAACATCTTCCGGGATGCAGGATTTTCTTTTTGTTCATGTCGATAAGGAACAACATTCTGGGAAATCCTAAACCAGGGGGCTTGTTTGTCTGATTTTTTGGTTTGCAGTATATTGAAGGGGGAAGATGTGCTGTTTCTACTATGATTTTACAGCTAACATTATGATTTCACAGGTGCCCAAAAGTCCTTGGTAACCTGGCTGTGGTTTTCATACACCAGTGCAACAGCACAGCGAAGTCCCAACAAAAATCAGGCACTTTTTGCTGTCTATGCACACAAATAACCAAAGATAGGTCCTGACCCCAAACATTCTAAAGCATCCCACCTAAGGGCAGTATTTTAAAGAGATTTGGCTTTCATTTGTAATTTTACTTCCATCTTTGAAAATAAGAAACAGGAAAATGTGAGGCTGGTGAAAGGAAGGCTAATTTGCCTGGCTTCCTTCTTGTAGGTTTTACTGAATTATCCTGCTGCCCTTTAGCCATGTTTTGGTATTAACTTAGCTGTAGGCTTAAGTTATGCCAAAGGCAGGAAGGATATGAATTTTAATTAGACACCCATCTCTCACTGAATCCTCCTAGGCTCCTTTGAAAATCCAGACCCTAGAGCTGTCATGTATGTGTGCGTGCTTGTTTCTGGGCATGTTGAATATATTTGTGCATACACAAATCTACATAAATAAATAAAGTGACATGATCAGATTTTCAAAGGCATCCAATCTCGAGCAGCACCCCTGTAGTTCTCAACAAGAGCTGGTGCATGCTGAGCTCGTGTGAAAAACCAGCCCAGATCTCCAACTCCAGGGAACGCTGAACCTTCCACAGCCGAGGCCTGAGACGAACACACACAATTTCTGATCACAATTAAGTTTTAATTGCCTTAATAGATTCTGATCTGGGGATGGGCAGAACAATGTGTCTTTCTAAAAGGCTGGCTTTTCAGTTCAAACCCACTTCTGCTAAGCAGTGACAGCATCAGGCATCCTGCCAGCCTGGGTCCGGAGGGCTCCGAGGAACAGCTCACAGGCTGTGACAGGCTGGGGCAGTGGAGGCACTCAGGAAGCCTGCTGTACATTTTCTATGATGTTAAAATGGGGTGAAAAAGAAATAAAGTTAAACAAACACCAGAAGTGCATGTTAAAATGTAAATG
Source organism: Aleadryas rufinucha (assembly GCA_013397815.1). Lineage (NCBI taxonomy): Eukaryota > Metazoa > Chordata > Aves > Passeriformes > Aleadryas > Aleadryas rufinucha. The sequence continues at coordinate 536,369 of VZTH01018022.1, forward strand.
CAAGCTGTATTTATTTAAAGGGCTGTTATGATTGCTTAATTACAGATCTTTAAAAAAAAAATCGCTGGTGTTTTTTTTCATCTAAACAGCTTGTTTTCTGTGCACAGCTAGAAAGGCAGGTTTCTATTGGTGATGACAGAGCTATTGTAATCAGCATTTTCAAAGCTGGTACCTATTCAGGGTCTAAGACTACTTTCAGTTTTGATTAAATTGTCTAAACTATTAAAAAACCCCATTCTTAGTTATTCACACAAGTAACAAGCAAGAGGACTCTAGGACACGAGTGTAAAGGAGTGAAGGCTCCTTGAAGTGCTTCTGAGAGCATTTCTCATGGCAGTCAGCCTCACTGGAGACAGCCTCCCCGTGGTCACGAAGGGCAGACTTTCTTTGAAAAGAAAACAGAAACACAGAGCTGCAAAACCACAAAATCGCACAAAGGCAGAGACTGAAGTGATAGCCCACTCCCCTAAAAACAAAACCAAAAAGTCTGGACTCAACTAGCAAGAATTCAGTAAGTGGCAAAGAAGCATCCATGGATTATGGATGAAAGTGCACCCAAGGGGTTGAACTGGAGCCGGACAGGCCTGAGTGACTCACTAGCAAGCCAAAATGGACACTGGAACTTGCCTTTTGGCTAACAAATCCCTCACTCCCAAGGAAATTCTCTCTGTAGCTGACACCACCAATCCCTTGCCCACAACCAGCATCTTTCCCTTGCTTCCCACATTAAGGAGAGCCTTGGGTCACCACCACCATAACTCAGCAACTGCAGAAGACCCCAGTATAGAGAAGCTGGAACATTTCAGAGTGTGGGCAACTTTGTTTTGAAGAGGTCACTTGCATGCAGGTCAAAAGGATCCTTCTCCATCCTTATTTTCAGTGTGAGCAGTTTATGGAGCAATATTTTGAAAGTACTTTTTTAAGTTGAAGGTGTCTCATTGGAACAAAATGATCTTTAAGGTCCCTTCCAACCCAAACAATTCCATGATTCTATGATCCCATAAAATAAGCAGAAAACTCCAGATAGTGTCAACTGTCTCCTGAATAAATGCATAGAGCTCTCTAAAACAAAAGCTGCTTAATCAAAGTACTAGTGATCTACTTTTTAAAATGGATAACTCTCCCACATTTTAAACCAATGATACTTAAAGGGGATAACACATAATAGAGTGCAGTGTTTTCCAAACTACTGCAATTTTTCAGGTGTCACTAACACAAATCTATTGACTGATTTATACTAATTACTTAAAAAAAGATGCCCCAGGGCAAATCACACACCCTCAGTCAATTTACAACAGAGGCCATTCTGTAAGTGACAGGGTGTGCACCTACTTTTGAAGAGCTGTCAGACTGAAAAGAAAATAAATACTGAACTCAGAGAAAATATATAGAATACGTGGTTAAGCAAACACAGAATCCTCACCATATTGTTAATTGTTAATGTTAATGCATATTTCCTTTTCCAATGTCCTGCAAAGGAAAATGTCACCACAGGTATAAATATTAAATCTCCATAAGAATTAGTCTTAAAGTGCTAATTCGTATATTTCCTTGAAAAATACTTGTACAGTTTCTGTGAACACATAGCACTGATGACAAGACAGGTACCAGGGCAGGCAACCTCACAGGAGCACCACACAGGTAAGGGAAGCACAAAGGGTCCTCCCCTCCCATTTTGGGGTTCATGGGGGATGTTCTGTAACACACACAAGCAATTCTGATCCCTAACCAATCTCTGCTGCTCACTGACATGATGTGCAGCAAGCTGGGATCACTTATTTGGAAAAGAGGTGGAACAATTAACAGCCCACAGTGACAGGGTCAGGATAGAGTCCAGATGTTTTTAAAAGTATTTGAATAAAATCTACTTTTTGGGGTGGGGGGGGGAACAAAGCAGGCAACCATTCATACCTCTGTCACGTGCCTGTTGGGATCATCAGGACAATATGGCCCAGTGGTTTTGGGAAGAGGCTGGAGCCCAGTTCCAGTTCCACCAGGCTGGTTGTCAGCAGTGGCTGGGCCAGTCTGTGTGCAGGCTCCCACACTGGTCACCAAGGTTCCCGACTGACTGCTCACAATTACACATTAGCAAATGGCATAACTGGGTGGGACACGAGGGTTGACAGGCCAACAGTCTTTGTCACATTCCCACAATATGATAGAATATAAATACGATCAAAGCACAATTTGCATTAGCACCAGTGGTGAAAAATAGGATGCCAGCATTGTCTAGCACAACAGCTGTTCAGCATCTGAATGAAATACTGTATCCAGTATTCACCAATCTCATAACATCCTTTTTCTAAGTCTCAGAGGTCACCTAAACACATTTATTGACTTCATTATTTTTATATAGGGAGAAAAAATTGATGGTGCTACAGAGCTGAGCAAATAACTCACAATAAAATCTTTATTCAATATATTTCATCTTTTTTTACTGTTGCTGCAACACAGTGAAATTCTTACATTTAACCATCATCTAAAAACACTATCCGAGAATTTCTGCAATAAATTTTTTTATGCTACAAGATGTTCTTGGAAAGTTCAGAGTGAATGTTTACCACTACAACTGTGTTTGTTATTTAGATAAACCATGCAGCACTCTTTCTGTTCTCCAACTGACTTATACAATTCATAGTACAATGTGCCTTGTGAATTTTGCTGGTACGGGTACATGACAAATCCATGAACAGTTGGTTAGAGTGGCTCAGATTCTGGAACTTGTCAATAATTAATTTCATGGGGAGTAAAACTAAAAGCAGTTTGAAAGGATCACATCCCAAGTGTCCTATCCAGAGGAAACAGAGACCCAAAAATGTGATAGCAATGCACATATCAGAGGTTGATTAGTTGTACATATTCTAAAATAAAACTCGCTGTGGCATTTTATATGAGAGCCTGGATATATTTGGTGACTTTTTTTATTTTTTGAAAAATATTTCATTTCACTGAGCAAACCACTTCACTCATACCCTCAGTGGGAGACAGCCCAATCTCCTCAGATGCCATCAGTTACCCCTGGCTCCTTGGCAAAAATCTGGTGACATGTTAGCTGATGCATGTAGGAAAGGAGAGAATATAAATAATGTTCCTGAAACTGACACTTTTTACATGGAAAGTGCAGCCCGTGACACACTCAGGTAAGGTACATTATTAGGGTTGTTCAGCACACGGTATCAATTCCTGCTGGTAGAGATGGGTACCAATTTCACAACATGCAGCTCTGAAAAGCTGATTTGCTTCAGTGAGCTCCTCTTTGGGTCTTATTTTGAAGCAGACTAAGGAGCTGAGACAACCTCAAGTACAGTTGTGTACCTCTTCATAATGCTCATAGGGATGAGACTCTTCAAACTGAATGAGGTCTGAAATTTGCCTGAGAATGCTTTGCCCATTCTTATTGAAACAAATGAACCAACAAGTGAAGCACAGAGCTGATTATGACTACAAAAATAACTCAAAGCAAGACCCCCACTGGCTCACACAAAGGGATGGTTCATTGGCTGTGCAGGGGATAAGGAGGAACAGCACAGATGCAAATTGCACTGGGGACAGGAGGATGCTGAGCTGTGTGTGTATGGACAAGTTTCATCCTTTAACTGCGCACAGGGGATTGTTCAGATGTCTGCTCAAAAGATTTTCAGTCACAAGCTCTGCACAAAAATACCTCTTCTATGCTGGGGAGGCAAGATGCAACAATTTCTTAGGCCCTAAATGAAAAGCCCCATCTTATCCAAATGTCCTCTGTATTTTCATGCATTTCTGACCATATTAAATTTGCATAATAAGTCTAAGTGAAATGTTACTCAATTTCTGTAATTGTCAGAAATACACCACAGGAACCAGACTACAACAGGATATTATGGTAGGAGAATGCTACAAGGAGGTACCACGTTCTCATGGTGGGCTCCTTGGTACCCAACCGTGAGCAACTCTATGAACTACAATTAAGTTCCAAACCTTCTCCTTATTAATACAAAAATACAGGTTTAGCTCTATTTCCATCTCATAGAGACCCNTTGGTAAAAGAAGACAGAGTTCAAAAACTGCTGACAGAGATAACAACAGCTCCATGTAGTCTGCACACAGTGTCAGGGAAGGGCAGAGAGAAGCTCTGACACAGATGACATCCATGTTCCACAATGTTTCTATCACTGATACAGAAGTATTACGACACTGTCAATCTTACTTTCTTTACAATCCTATACACCCCTTACTACTACAAGTGATTTTCCAGATGATTGCTTGGCCGAGGTTCAGCGGAGGTGCCCACACACCCACGTTCCTGTTTCAGCGGATACTCTTTCCACAAAAGAACAAAATGGATTTGTCCCTCTAATGAACTCCTCTTGATCTGACACATGGGACACGAACGGCAGGGTATCAGTTTAATTTCCAGCAGCCACATGTGTCTCTCAGTCTGCCCAGTCAGTGGAACTCTTCCCTTTGTGGGCAACCTCAAAAGAACGAAACAAATCAGGGAAGTGACTGAAGTGAAGCACACGGAATATTTTCCTTTCTATCTGGAGAGTCTTTCGGGGAGACTTCAGGGTGACACACAATAAAAACAAGGTTAAAATCCCTACTTCCATGAAATCAATGGGATTTTTGCCATTCACTTCAGAGGAATAACAATTTCTTTGTGAAATGCTTTGAAAAAGGCTGCATCCAGTCCTGTTCAGTACCATTACCCAGCGTATCAGCCCTGGCTGCTGCTGATTTGCACCAGGCAGGAATCTGATCCCCGTGTTGCAGAGATTCACCCTCTCTCAGTCCTCATTGTTACTCACCAGCCTGAGCCTGTGCTGCAGATAAATAGTGGGCTTTAATCCCCAGGACTCTCAATCCAATGCCTTTCACCACTACCAGATTCACATTTTGTTTTGTTTCTTTAATACGAGCTTACAGAAGAACGAAACTGATAAACTTCCTCCTGCTCAGATTGCAGGAGCACAGGATAATATAACAAGTTAAATGAAACATTAGGAGAAATAGAAAGCACTTTAGAAAACATGCGCTGCCTCTTTAACATTTCAAATTTTTCTTTTAACATAAAATTACAGCATAATATAAGAAAGGAATCCAGCAAGATACTTTATCACAATACTTGGGCAACTTTAACTCATCTCAAGTGTTATTATAAGAAATAGAATTTACTGGTATGGACTTATATTCAATAGCACTCCTTCCCTTTTTAATGAAATGTCATTATTCCAATACAAATCCTTTCATTCTGCAACCCGCTCCCCCCTTCATCTCACTATATTTCATTTCCTGCAGTTACGTGATATTATTGCCTTTTTTTCCACAGCTATTGATTTAGGTGTATATGGTTATTACAATGCAAAATAAAACAGTTCCCCCATCCATTCTACCTTGTACCATTGAACATTAACTTAATTTGTTTCAAATCTGCATTTGATTTGGCAAGGAAACCATTTATCTTTATGAAGAAAGCCCTCATAAAGTAGGGACTTCAGGAGATCACTGCTTTAAAAATTTAATAGCCTTGTGTCTTATACACTAGAAAAATGAATTAAACCTTCAAATATTATATGTCTCAATGTAACCTTTTTGCATTTCATACTATGTTTAATTCATTATATCCCAGGAAAAAAATTAGATAAAACCTCACTAGATTTAGGGTGGTAGTTGGTTCTCAGTTTTGTTTTGACTTGGGCTGGGTATTTCACATTCTAGGATTAAAAGTCTTTCAATACAGTATCAGCAGTTGGATGTAGCTGATGTTCTTGGGATGGAGTTGGTTGCTGTGTATCTAATTTTCTTGGTTTGGTTCTCAGCACTGATAAGAATCATTAAGTTCTGAATCCACCAGCAATTTCTTTAAGGATGATTTTTGTGGCATGAGCAAAGGAAAAGCTTTCAGAGTCTAATGCAATCACAAATCAAAATATTTTATGTATTATCATTACAAATGGAATGTTTGGACTGCAATGTCGTATATGATGACTTTTGTATGACTGGTGAATAAATAAGGTAGGAAGCAGAAATACCTATGACTGCAATGGAAAAGTTCTGGTTTAGAGAAACAGTCACTGTTGATGAGGCTGATGAACAACACCAGCAACCAAGGGAAAAAATCAGTTTAGCTGAGTTAAAACTGAGAACTGCTCTAGGTACTCGCAACCCATATTTCTCGGAAGAAACGAATATTTCACATTTTACATTAATATAGTCATTCTGGACATCTTTTAAATGGTGGGTTTCCTTTCTTCAGTTTGTTTTTCTACTATGACCAACAAGAGCTGTGTGACATTCATGGATTCATTAACAACTCATTTGTGATCATCACTCCAAAATCAGCTGCAGTCAGAAACATAAATACCTTTCAGGGCCAGAATCACTGGCCATCTCTGCAGTGCCAGACGGAAGATAAAGGTCCCCTTTACAGACAGATCTGCTGATCACCTGCACCGAGACCCCTGAGGCACAGCTCCAGAACTGGAGACTCCAAACCTCTGAACGCCAGCATTCAGATCTGACCGTACCCTGGCACAGCTCCTCCCACACTCCATTTCTGTGTGCATCTGGAATTCACCTAGGATCATGAATCTTGAACCCAGGAGTCTAGACAGCAGCAATCCTAATACTCCCTGTTCTTCTCTCCCAATTGTTCTGTCCACTCATGCACCTCTTCTGTGACTTCTTTGAGCAGAACAAGCTTAGCCCCCCCTCCCCCAAAAAATAAAATCCAGTTTCTGAGGATGATTCCTGGGAAGGTCAGCTTCCCAAACACAGCCAGCTGGAAGAGCAGACATGAGGCAGACTGTGAAGGTAGACAGCTCATATGCCTTGGTCTAGCTGAGTCTGGCAGGAAGTTTAAACCTAAATTAACAAACCAGAAACACATCAACAGGCTCAGTTCAAGACCTAGAAGTCAGTAAAACTGTGAGCAAAGATTAGATCACTTACTCAGATGAAGAGCTATAAAGGTAAAAATACCCAACTCTAGGCAGGTTGACCTTTGTAAACTGGGATGAAAGGCACAAACTCAGTATGGCACACAAAGTACAAATGTTGTATTGTCTTCCTGCAGCAGTATTACCAATTAATTGGTTTTATGTTAGGACTCTCAGCATTGAGAAAAATCACAATCAAAAGATACCTAAAATAAGGAGTTTTAAGCAGAGAGGCATCATGAAAGAACCAACAAAAACATATGCAGAAGAAAAAGCATCTCAGAGGACCCCTAAAAGAGGACAACCAAGTGAAGAGAAAGGGGGCAATAAAACAGTCAGAAGTTGTGTAAGTAGGGAAAGCAGGAGGATCATAATGTTCAAATCAAAAATAAATTCCCCATCAGAACAACTTCCATCAGCCTGCAACACTGTATTACTGAGCTATATTCTTTGGTACACCTAAGTTTTATTGATTTTATAACTATAAAGAAAACAGCAGACACTAGAAATACATTGCACAGGTCTCATTACAAATCTCCCTGTCTGTATCTCAGAATGTTCTTAAGCTGCATTTAGCAAGCAACCTGGAGAGCGCTGATATACTGTGTACACATATTAGAGACATGACTGTATTTGCCTATTTCTTCCCAGTAGGTAACAACAGGCTGTTTTCATTGGATGATCTCCAGAAATGAAATCAGAGCACAGCATTGTGATTACTCAGCTCATACAATGAATTCCCAGTTTCAGTAAGAATAAGTAACATTCTAATTTAGAGTTGATATTTGACACTGTATATGAGGGGAGGGGTCTACTTTCCATTTTCTCCTTAGACAACAGCCGTAAACTGCAAAACTCCCTGCTAAAATGTATGATCTTTGGAGAATGCTAATTGACCTACTAAAGTTGGCTTATTTTATTTGGTGAAATTTGCTTATCGCAGGCCTCTAGGTGCTCTACATAAACAATATAAATGAAAATAATGAATAGACCAAATACCTAAGTGACAATGGGGACCACATCAATAGCTGTCTGCCCAACAGAATTCGGCTCAAAAGAAACCGTATTATAGCATCTGATCATTTCAGAAGAGGGAACTCTTCCCCCTTCTGAGGTTTGCTTTATTTCCGAGCACAGGGGGATTTGTTAGTTTGAGGCAGATCAGGTCTATCCGCCCCTTGCAGACTGCAGAGCGCAGCAGTTCTGTGGATGTGAGTACATGCAGAAGGGATGCCATCCTGTGGGTGTGCAAAGTGGATACTCAGGGAGGGCAGGCGATCCTGAGGAGAACAGAGCACACTCCCACACTGCCAGGGTTGGCCTCTCCAGTGCAGGGGCTGGTCTGAGACTACAAACAGAGCAAAGCTGTTCAGCTCCCAGGGAATGTGGTGGTTCCCTACAGGCCTGAGGACAGGCTCAACAGCAGCAGAGGTTATCTCTGATTTTATGCATTTTCCAGAGTAGAGAGTTTCTCTCGAGATTTATTCAATTATTTTGTTGCTGTTGTTACTATTTCTGTGCATGGAGTCTAGGGAGATTTCTAAACAGGATGAAACAAGCACATCATCTTCTCATGGAAAGGCTCATCCAGCAGCATTGTTCTTCTCATGGAAAGGCTCATCCAGCAGCAATGTTCTCTCTAGGTCAAACCAGTCAGAAAATAAACCACATATGTAGGAACACGGGCAGGATCTGAGAGCAAACCAGTCACCCGGTGTGAGTCACCACAATGCTTGAGGGATACAAACTGTGAAACTGCAAATTTAATATTGAAATAACCAGACTAGACTTATGTTAGCTAGCTAACAAAACAAAGTTCAGCATTGCTTCATTCACCAGAGGCTCAGGGAGCTTCACTGCTCACTCTGACCTTGCCAGGTCCAGGCTGCTGGTGAGCTGGACATTCAGGTGGCTCTACAGCCCCCTTGCCCCATGAGAGCAGCTCTGAAATACCAACTGTCCTCCCGGAGGGACAGAGGACAGGCCATGCTCCACTTTGGAAAGTAGGATCCCAGGCAGTGCCAAAAACTGCCTGCCAAACACGTGTGTCCCACTGACAGCACTCCAATCGGGATATCAGACTGTCGGCTGTGACGTCTCTGTCACTTCATTCACAATCCCCAGAACTGTGCAACTCAGCTGTCTTAAAACCTAAGTGTTTCTGCTGATTCCCAGGCCAGTGAAAGCAAAGCAAACAATAATACCTGTTCTTTACAGATTTCATGCCCCTTCAGAGCAGGTATGTGGAGTCACAGACATTCCTCCTCTTCACGGATTTAAAAGTTTCGATGGGAAGAAGCCTCAATCAATCTCCTGCTAATACAATATGAAACACTCTTCACAGCTGTAATTTCCTGTAGCATCTAAAATGTTTCCTGTTAATATTTTCCATGTTGTTGCTGTTTTTATGAAAAAAAAATCCCCTAAATATTAACATTTTCAGATGGCAGAATGGAAAAAGCTAATATAATTCTTAGAGACACAGCATACAAATCCAGAAATAGATCTAAAGGCAGATTTCTCAGCACTCCCTAAATTCTGGCACAGAGAACAGACCAAAACTCCAGTCCAACCTTCTGCTTTTCCTCACCCAGTACTCAGATGTTGTAATTTGACCTCGATTCTAGCCAGAAGACAAACCTCATTTCTGTAGCGTAACACAGATCATGAACCTTTATTTTATCATTGTGTCCATACTAATTCCTCCATTCTCCCATTTCCATGGCAAATAATAATCCTACCTTCCTTATAATGCTTGGAGGAGAAAGCTTAGGCTCCTTTTCTGGGAGGTAATTATAAGTACTAACTATAGTTACTCTACGCTCTTGCTGTTAAAAATTTTAGCTCAATGGGAGGTTTAAGAGACAGGGAACAATAAACACAATAAAGCTAAAAAGTAGCCAAAAACCTAAACTAAACAAAAAAAAAAAGCCTTGGGTTTTAGTCCTATAGTGACTCTCAGCTACCCTCTAAAATTCCATTTTAAAAGATTTGAAGACTGCTCATTTTGTGAGCACCTAAAGGACGAGGGATGTCTACAAAGAGGACCAGCACTGTGCCCAGCATTCACTGGGAGCTTTGTTGCCCCGAGAAAACCAGAACATGCCTGACCCTTGCAGACAGCAGCAACAGAGCCAGTGAGCAACTTCCATTATTATCTTGCTATTTCTTTGTCCATGCTGCCTGGAGGGCTGAGCCAGCTTGTAGGAGCATTAGTTTGGCTCCCCTGGTTGCCCAGCCCAATCACTCAGCAAAAACCAGCGGGCTGATGGCTCATCTGGTAACGGGAACTCAGGGACCACCAGCCCTGTCTGTGAAGCTGGGTGACATATACCCATGCATGTGTCTGTCTGTCTGTCTGCCTGTGTCACCACCAGGCACAGGGCTATGGGATTTATGCAGTGGCTCCTCTCTAGATAAGCAAGAAAAATATCAAATTGGACATATGTGCAAGCCCGTGCAATTAGTTGCTGAGTTGAGTGTGCACATGAATGTTTGTTCATGTATTTACCAACTTTTGACCAAATTTTCAGTAATGATCCCTACAGCTGTGGACATGATTTGTGTAGTCATAGGCCATGGATATTTGCAATCAGTTGTGAGTGCCCACAAATCTGGGAAAGACTTAACATGGGATCAAGGCACACCTTCTGGGAGTGTTCTTGTTCTGGCTAGGCACCCACTTATTCCAGTGGAGAAAACAGTGAATTTGTTGAGATTCTTGGTAGCCACAGCAGCAGAAGGCAAGCAGACTAGACAGAAGGTAAAAAAGTATCTCTAGTTTCAGAAAATCTTGCAAATTGCCCTAGTTTGTGGCTTATATGGCCACTGAAAAATTCTCACTCTTCCCGGACAGCATTTGGGACACTGCTCAATTTAACATTATATACAGCTTCTGAAGAACTTTGTAACATTTATCATTTCCAATAAGAAACTTTTCTGCACTGAGAAAATGCATGTGATTTCAGCTTTGTCATAAATCAGTCTGTAAAACTCCTAGCCAGGTTTTTGTTAAAAAGTGAAAAGAACACTCACCAGTGTGGTCATCTCGTGCCAGGAATGCCGGGGCTGGCAAAGCCCTGTTCCAACAGGAACAAGTCGTGACCCTCTGGGTCACTCTGAATTGCACTGCCCTGTACACAGAGGTCAATTAAATCAATGAGATGGTATGTGGGATACAAGTGAGCCTCGGAGTCCTTCCAGATACCAGGACTCTTTATTAGCCCACCTTTATTTCCGTGGACAGCTGCAGGCGTTTCTGCCAGGCTGACACAGAGCGGAGCACGGGGCCCACGGATATTTGTAGATTAGTCCTGTAGAGTGCCATCACCAAGTTTTTCAAATTTGTGATCACACACCCGTACCTTGCCAATTGTATCTCTTCATATTTGGATTATTTAGATGCAAATCCGCTGCACATAGCAAATTCCCCCTCTCTCACAACGCAATCGATTTTAAAAGCATGCGAGCGAAAGCCTGAGTGCTCAGAGCCTTTGCAAGTGTCCATGACATGAAAGACTTTAAGTGACTGTAAGCTATTTTCCTTGCTGTCAAGCTGCCAGACGATTTTCTTGCCATTAGCACATGCCTATACAGGCCAAACTGATGCTTGCCTTTTTGGACATATGTGAGGAAATAAATGTAATTACAAGCAAGATGTAATCACAATTGCTTTACTATTAAAGCTGCTGTATGCTCTCACGGTTTAGTTAACAATACATGTAGAAAAGTGGAATTGCTTGATGTTCTCAGAAAAAGGGAAAAGAGGGGAAAAAAGATAAATATGGCCTCTTTCATTTATATCTGTGAAAACACAACATTTAAATGCAGAATTTGACTTTCCAAATATCACACCAAAAACCTTTTAACAAAAACAGCAGGGAGAGAAAGCTCTTTAAACCATGATATTCCATGAAGGATTATGAAAATAGAGGTCATTGCAAGAAAGAGAATTGCAAATACAACTTGAAAAGCTTCTCACATTTGTAAATACATCGAGGAGAATTTATTCCTCTCTGGTTTTGCTACCAAAGGATATTTACAGGTTCCCAGGGAAAAAGGAAGAAAAAAAAATGACATCAAATTTGATATACTCTGTGTGGCGCAACATGCTGATGCGTAGTAGTAACACTCAACTGAGCTTCAAAGGAAATGAGTTTTCTAGGCTGGAGTTACACATTACAGGCCTGATCCTGACAACACACTGAGCATTTCCTGAGAGCTTTCGTGTGCCCTCAGCTCTCACTGAATTCAGAGACAGCTTTTGATTTCTTTTGGTGCTGGATTATGATCAGAAGTAATGAGACAAAAACGTAAAGTGCTTCAAAGCAGGAGCTGAAGCTCATCTTCTTACTGAGTCCATCACACTGAGGCCCCTGTCCTTCGTTAGGGCTCCGGAGTGATGAAATAATAACAATTAGGATCCTAATAACCAAGTGAATCTTGGTTTGTCTGTTCAGACAGCCCCAGACTCATACAATGACATCTCTGACATATCCAGCTCAAGAACAAAACACATTTGGGACACATGCATAGATGCTTTGGCACGCTGCTGACACACAAGTGTCTGAACACATTCCCGAGCCTTTGACCGACAGCTATGATTAGCAGGTTTCAGTATCCTGGATCAGTGAGGTCTGTTTTTCAGCAAACCCCAAGTACCAACAGTCTTAAAATTACACCTCTTTAACGCACAGGCTATCCTATTTCCAAGCAACTAAGCCCACTGCCATGTGTGGAGGACGTGCAGGCAGCCCCTTCAGACGCGAGCCATGGGAGGTGCTAATTTGTGACAGACGCAGCCAGCAGGTCGTGTTCTCCTTCCACTGCTGATGAATGATTCCCACAAACTTCAGAAGTTCAGGTCAGGTGGTATGTGCACTCTCAGATGACCAAGGCATAAAACTCCTGACTTGAGCTAGATTATCTGAAATTTCATATATTTCTAAATGTGCGCTGTGAAAATAAACTGGAATGGAGTGACGTGTTCCAGAACCTGCCTGCCCTACCCAAACGTTTTGTGGCTCCAAATACTGGAGAAGGTCTCTCTGAAGTCTGTGTCACAGTACAGCTGATAGTTATCCCCACTGAAACCAGTGCAAGCCCTGCTCATCTCTCAAAGGGCCACATCCAGGTCTGTCTTTGCAGCTCCAGCTACACAGTTTTGCTTGAACTTGGCAGGTACCTTACAGCTGCAAGGTGAAACTGAGGACTGAAATCAACAGCAAAGCTCTCACAAGTTTTAGCAGAACTAGGATTTCACATTATGATTTCCTTCTGTACAAAAAAAATCAAGGGGGATGGAGCTCAACTTCTCACTGCCCAAACATCTGATACCAATAATACTTCTTTTACTCTGTCCAAAACTATATTTAAATTGTATTTCTGGCAGGTTTTGAGATGTATGATATAGATCTCCTGCTATCACATCAGATGTAGTTTCCTTCAGAACTGTTGAACCAGATGTAAAATGTGAGAGATGTAAAAAGTAAAATAAAAACCCTGCTCAGAGTAAAGTGTTTCTGACATGTGGCTATTATATATGGGATTTTAGATGTATATCTCCACTCCAGCCATTTAAGAAGGTACACAGTACCATAACTCCATTGGAGCTGATTAGTGCCAGCTACTTGTGATCAGTAGGAATTTAAAAACCAAGGGCTGCCAAACACTAACAATTTATAAACTGTATGCCAGCAATGTGCTGCAACTGAATATTCTGTAGTGCACTTAATTTCAAAGTAGAGCCATATTTAGAACACTGGGGGGGGGGGGGNAAGAAGAAGTAAGAAGAATAGAGGGGGGGTGGGGGAGAGAGAAGCTAATATATCACACCAGTATTTGATTTTCAGCACTTAGGACTGTACATGTTCTGTTTCTTACTGACAAAGAGAACCAGAGGCACAGAGTGAAAGGAATTCTTGTGAGGTTGTCAAGCAGTTGCACAGACAACAGGTATAGTTGTAAAGTAATTCTCCCTTTTCAAGCATAAAATTGTCTCTTACAAATCTCAGTCGCAAATGTGTGTAGGTAAAGATTTGAGTTACAAATGAAGAGCAGTGAACGAGTTCTTTGGCAGCAAAGGTGAGTCAGAGCACGGGCGACACCGGGGAAGAAACAGCTGCACTCCCAGCACATTAACATCCTGATTGTATCCCACTCCCCACAGACCCAATGATCACTTGCATGACATTCAACACTATCTGAGGAGCAAAGGAATTTAAGCAACTGTCTGCTCTTAACAGAGAAGGGCAATGATTCTCCTGTCACTAGTTTTATCTCTTTGCGACCCCTTTTTAGTTCAAGGAAATCACTCCTGATTTATCGTACTGAGAGGAGTATTAGTCTGAGCCTATTTCATTGCAAGACCACAAGTCCTCCAAAAAGCAGGGCTTCCTGTCTCCCAGGGACTCGAATTTGTCCCTCCCTGGTGACTGTGTGTCTATTAACATCCCAAAGACACTATGCTGCCTAGTGCCTTCAGTTATATACTGCACCGTGGACCACTCTAAAAATTAATGTGACTGTGTCGTGACCAAGCCAAGAGAAAAAGAAGTGGGGAGAAAAAAGCTATAAAGGCAGTGCATCTAATCATCAGGAATCAAAAAAGCCTTCTGACAAAAAAAAAAAATCCAATGAGACAAAAATTCATCCTGATCCCAGGAGAAAGGAGAGGGCTTTGTCATCTGCAGCACCCTGACACCAGCTCAGCAATGCAGAGATGGACCCTACTGACAAATGGGCACAGAGTTGAATCTGCTGTAAAGCAAAGAAGGCCCCTTCTATCATTCTTGTCCATGAAAGACACCCAAGGGATAATTTTTATTCTCTTTTACTTAGAGCAAAAGACGCCCACAGCTTAGAGAGCCAAAAAGCCTCTCTGAATGAAACTGAGTTAGAAGTAGAGCTAAATAAAATTCACCCATAATCCTTGTAGTCAGTTTCTATCTACCCAGCATTTTCTGTAAGCACCTAAATCCCCTTAAGTAAACACAATATACTGAAACTCTATGCTTAGCCAAGTTCCTTCACTTTTAGGAGTTCAAGGAAGCTAAAATGCAAATGAGAACTTTGACACCCTGACTCCCTGATGCAAGACAAAGGGCACAGAAACCAAGCAAGGAGCCCCAACATGACTGAAGAGCGAGGAATGTGATAATTCTCATCCTTGCTGACTTCTAGCTAGTGCTGCTTGGATATTTTAATATCATTGTAATTTGTAATTGTTCAAATTGATGACATCCCAGTTAATGGAGCTATAAAAATTTACACAAGGCTCAAGGCTCAAAGGCATGCCTGTAGGATGGAGCGTGGGGATTTAGGCACAGGCAGTTAAAGTGGCCTCTTTACTTCATTCAGGCATAAATTGGGCCATTGTAATAAAGGTCTGAGAATGCTCAGGGAATGAGTTTTATAGAGCCAACAATCAGGAATCTTTCGCACTGCCACTGGCAGGGCAACTTCAAACTCTCTCTGCCATACATGGCACAGAATCACAGAACAGGCTGAGCTGGGAGGGATCTACAAGAATCAAGCCCAACTCCTGGCCCTGCACAGGACACCCCAACAATCCCACATGTGCCTGAGAGCATTGTCCAAACACTTTTTGAGTTCTTACAGGTTTGGGACTGTGGCCCCTTCCCTGGGGAGCCTGTTCAGTGCCCAACCATCGTAACATGCAAAAATCCTGACATTCCCAGAGAGCTAACATGGGAATCCCTGAAAACGTGTTTGGAGCATTTCACCACAGCACAGGCAGGTGAGGGGCAGTGTGCTGAGGGCCCAGCAGTACCTGTGGTTGTGAATTCAGAGCCAGGAGTGTTGCACATTCTTCGGGAGCACACGTCACCCTTTGGGCGCAGGAAGAGTCGCGATACACCCCGGTTTACCCGAAGGGCCTGAGCAGAAGTTGTGGAGTTAGACACTTGTGATGACAAATGTAGAGGTTTCTCAATAGGCATTTTAATTTGGGATCCTGCACGGAATTGCCACACCCTGGTCCTGCAAACACAATGTGAGATATGGCAAACATTTGGAAACATATGGAAATCCAGATGTTCTCTCACATAGTAGTGGAAAAGATCAGTATAGGCTATATTCAATAGATGCCAGTTATGATCTTACATGTATTTTTAGAGAAATGCTGCAATTCTTAAAAAAAGAGAAATTGATCTTAATGGTAAGTGACATTTTAGTTCAGTCACAATTACAATCAACCAGACTTTTCGCATTAGTAGCAGGATATGATCCTTAAGTTCATACAGGGTTAAGTTTGTCATCCTCAGAGATTTCTTAATGACCCTTGTTATCTAAACCCCGACTCAGAATGGTGGCTGTGGATTATGTTTTCAATGCACATCCTCAGACATATTAGGACACGAAGTGAACCTGACAGGGAGAAGAATATTTCCTTTCTCCTCTGAAATGCCCCAGGAGGGTTTTCTGCAGGTGACCTCTTCAGACCTTGGCTCTACATTAGAGTTATTGTCCTGAGAGAAGATTCAGTTAAAACACACAATTCATTTCATATAGTGCTCTTGAGTTTATTCTTGGTGGCAGCTAACTTGTAAAATTTTATTATGGATTCTTCTTTGGTTTGCTTGATGGAAAACAATTATTCTATCATCAAGTCTAAATGATATACCTTGCTAGACTACACCATTTTCTTTCCATTACTCTTTTCAGAAAAAATGTTAATTTGTGCCTAAAAAGAAGTTCCAAAACATCCATCCTATTATTAATATATTAATTTAGATGTCACACTTCTAAATGGCTGTTTTCAAGAAGGTCTGTTATCCTTAAACAAGACTTATGACTTCTGAATACAAGCTGTTGACTAAATTAAAAAAAACCCAAACAAATATAATAATAATAATAATAATAATAATAATAATAATAATAATAATAGTAATACTGTAGCAGTGTGCTGGTGTCTCTTACGAGAGCAGAGCTGGCTGTTGTAGGCAAATACACAAGTGCTTGGTAAGAGTTCAGCTGTGCCTGGAACTGCCTACACCATCACCACACAGAAAGACACAGAGCAGCAGAGTCCTACCCTGGGAAGTGAAGCTGCAGCACAGAAAAATGTGCAACTCCTGCCCAAATAAACAGGCTGTCTCTGAGAGGCAGCTGTGTCTCCAGAGCCCTGCTCAGCCCCAGCAGCAGCAGCAGGGACCTGTTGGAGCAGCAGTGCCCTGCTTTTCCAGCTCAGCTCTCCGGACAGGCTTCCAGAGC
>VZTH01018022.1:556676-657589 GCA_013397815.1 Aleadryas rufinucha
AAAAAACCCAAACAAATATAATAATAATAATAATAATAATAATAATAATAATAATAATAATAGTAATACTGTAGCAGTGTGCTGGTGTCTCTTACGAGAGCAGAGCTGGCTGTTGTAGGCAAATACACAAGTGCTTGGTAAGAGTTCAGCTGTGCCTGGAACTGCCTACACCATCACCACACAGAAAGACACAGAGCAGCAGAGTCCTACCCTGGGAAGTGAAGCTGCAGCACAGAAAAATGTGCAACTCCTGCCCAAATAAACAGGCTGTCTCTGAGAGGCAGCTGTGTCTCCAGAGCCCTGCTCAGCCCCAGCAGCAGCAGCAGGGACCTGTTGGAGCAGCAGTGCCCTGCTTTTCCAGCTCAGCTCTCCGGACAGGCTTCCAGAGCTGCCCTGTCCAGCAGCGACTCAGGTGCCTCTGCTCTCCATTACCCAGGGCAGGTGTACCCCAAGCAGCTCAGAGGGTTTGAGAAGGGCTTTGCTGCCACCTAGAACCGAGACTACTAAATCCCAGCTGAGAAGAGAAGCTCTGAGCCTGTTCAGGTGTGGAGCTCTCAGTCAGTGGAATTTTTCTCCATTTGGGGGGGAAATGTCAATGACAGCAGAGCTAAGCCCATACAATTTATTTACAAGCATGTTTTGAGATGATTGTGGAGTGTAACTGACCTTGAAATACATTGCCCTGTGAGGACTTTGCCAGGGAGTTATTTTTATGCTACAATAAAATTTCCAGTGCTGTGACCCCACCCTGGTTTCGTGCCATGGCCTTATGCCTGCTCAGAGTGACAACCCCCAAGCCGAGGCAAGAACCTAAAGCCACCCTCTCTCTTGCCTAAGCCTGTGAGCTCCCTAAGAAAGAGAAATAAAAGTGGATAATGAACTTATCTGAAACCTCTTAAAACTTCACCAGGATTAGAGAAAAGAACCCACCTGTCTACAAACTGCAGCAGGTGCACTCACTTGTAATTAATTTCTCAAAAATGGACAAGTTTTTGTTAGATGGGACTATTTTCTGGAAAAACAGAGCACTTCAGACATTATGTGCCCTTTTTCTTTTACATAGACACATGCACTGGAAGTCTGATACACATTCAAAACAGGTGAAAAATTCTCCCTGATTTCAGGAGTCTGTGCTTACAGGAGGTTGAGCCCAAAATATTTGTATCAATCTTTCTCTTTTAAATTCCCAGGCAACAGTCATTTAAATTGAATTTCACCTCTTATCCTACAAATTTGCTCTTCCTGAGTTACTGTTTCTAGTAGAATTTTCTCTTGCAAAACAATCTTCCAAAGAATTCACAGATACTTATAGAGCCATTATTCATATATTTGTTATATATCAAGTGAAAAATCCGGGCTACTAAAAATATTATGCAGCTTCTTCAGTGCACTGTGCAGTCAGATTGCTCTGATAAGATGGCAGATGCAACCTAGGAAATTAAAGTAAAGCAAGTGCTGTGGATTTGTATTTTGAATCCAGTTGAAAGCACAGCGAACATTTAAAGCAGCTTTGTACAAAGGCCATTCCCAGGGATGAATCTTGTTTTGTAGCAATTATCATGGTGGGGTCAAAGTCTGTTGAAAAAGCCCAGGTGTCCTAGAGGAAAATGTTCAGAAGGTGATTTTATTTAAGGCTTATTACAATGTCCCAGGAAACCATTCAGTGGGGTTTCTTCATGCTTGCATATACCCTTGAACATCAATTTGGAGGCATGCAGAATTATATGATTCCATGGAAATTAACATGGTAATGAATATTAACATGACAATTAATAATACACTTAAATGTGTGTCATGCAGTTGAGTGAGCCAAGAATGAACCAAATGTATTGTACCAACTAACCCCCCACAGTTACAAGACAGAAATGAACAGCATTTTGTAATTATATACAGTGACATATTTTCTCATATCTACTGCCAAAAAAAATATCACTTTTTGGAATTAAAAGAGAGAGCAGCAAATAGAAACAGCTATGTCATCAGTAATTGCAAACATGTTTTCAGCTCCAGCTTCTGATAACCATCCAAAGGCATTCTTTTAATTGGCAAAATTGACAACTGTCCAAAAACAGAGGAGTCCTTAAGGGCCATGTTCATTACTAACAAGTCAGATAAAGAAATCAGAGTACCTAGAAAGTTTTGCAATGAGATGGGAATTAGCAAATAAGCAGTACAACTGAAAAATAAACAGTGCTGCTGCTAAAGGGGCTTTTCAGATATTACAGGACTCCATTAACTTTGCCCCATGGGGTCTGATCAAGTTGTCCGTGAGAGATGGACAACAGATTGACTCACTGTATTTAAAATGTAACCACCTCTCACAGGAACACTAAGAGGATTGCTTAAAACAAGTCTTCTTAACACTGGCACTCTCTAGCATGTGATAAAACAAGCTGATGAAATCCAAAACAACTTTAGAGCTGATAGAGGGTCAGAGAACTTGGTTTCAGAGCTTTACAACTAAAAGATGCTTTTGTAGGGCATTATTCTTAGATGCAGGTGAGATCTCAGTCCAAGATGCTCCTCAGTGGTAGCGGGAGAAGCTGAGGATCCCCCACCCCATTCTCACAGGTAAGGTGGCTCATGTGAACGAGGTCTATAAACCCATCCAAAGGCAGGCACAGGGAGACTCTGCCAGGTCTCCTCTGCAGCCAAACAGACATTTCATCAGCGTCATCATGTTTGAACGTTAATCCTTACTTAACAAGGATTATTGCTTGATAACATCACAGGCAAGCAGGAAAGTAAGGTCCCTAGTCTGAAGTTTCTTATCTAAAGAAATTTTGTCTTTCAGTTATCACACTATACCCCCGTTAAACAGCGAAGCCAGAAGTCCACAGACTCTGCTCCTCATCGACTGAACAGGAATTAGGACACTGGAAGCATGGGTGTCTAGGGAATTCAGAATACCAAAATATCTGCAGGTCCTATATGGCATACAAATAATGAAAAAAGCCTCCAGTGTTAACAGCCCTGGTGGTCATCTCCAGCTGGAACTGACCAGGAGAGCTCTCACCAAGAAAAATGTCTTTTTATTCACCTGGCTGAATAAACATGTATGAATTACAAATTCTCCGTCCCCTCCCCACATGGGTATATTTCATATATATCCCATATCAATATTTTGCCGTTTGCTACTAAAGGTTATGGGAGGAGTAAGTTGCAAATTCTCTTGCAAAATCAGCATTTCTCCCTATGATTAGCTGTCTCCTGTCTACTTGCAGTGTTTAAGTGACCGAAAATACTGTATTCAAAGAGTAATTAATAAAACTTGTTGGGGCCCAAGAGTTGCCACAGGCATATCTTTGTGTACATCATAAACTATGTGTAAATATGTATTTGGACAGTTGTTGAAAATGTTTAATTTTTCCCAAACACCACAGCTCTTTCCAAACAGCATAGCTTGATGGCATAATGCACATTTAAAGATTTTTTTTAATAGTTTGTTTTATTTATAGTTATTTACTCAATAGAGTGCATCAAGCCTTCAAAACCTCTGAGGGCTATGTGTGAACTAAGGAAGCATCCACCCATTGTTTTAAAAATGTGTCATTTGCAGTAGATGGATTGATCTGTAGAACACACTGCAATCAGACATTGCACTTCAGAAAAAATAAGACTTGACTATTACCTAGGGGGAGTTACCATGATACTTCTACATCCACAGGGACAATTCTCCTTCCAGAACCCAGTGTGACTCCAAAGCATGTCCATTAACCAATGTTCTTGTGCTGTTTTTCTCCTCTTGGTAAGTAGCAGGGTAATTCAACTCTTTCTGAAACACATGGAAAGTTACAGAGGAGGCAGAGCCCCCAAAAGTTAGTAAGATTTCCACTAACTCACATTAAAATAGAGTAGGAATAAGCATTTAGCAATGTCTCTTCGTTTCTCTCAAGTTCAGCTGGCCTCTTTCATGTAAAACCTGGACTGAAATCTCCTTTCTCACATTTTACAACATGCTCAATTCAAACATGGTAATACAGCTTGGTAAAGAAAGGATCAAATGAGTAGCACACCACAGGTTCTTCAAGCCAGAATTATTTTAAGACAGGTTTGCCATTGAGTAGGTCAGTACCAAAAATCTGGTTTCTATTTCTGTGCTGTCACTACTGTGTTGATGGTATCCTGGTCATCACTGAACAGCACACCTCAGTTTTCTCCCTCTGAATTTGTTTTGGGATATAAAGGTGCAAGGAGTTCTCAAAAAGCTAAAAGTGGTTGTGATTGGTTTTGGTGTCAGTGCTGTTGTCAGGCAAAGTTTCTTTAAATGCTCAAGCTACTCTTCTGCCCTGTGCAGAAACCACTACAACACTATCCCAGATACTATTGCATCACCAACAAAACTGGAAAATATTCAGAGCACTTAAGAGATTTGCAGAGACAGACTTAAGAGTGTAAAGTGCATCAAACGATTTACCACAGGCCTATCTATATATCACAGATATCAATTTTAAATGCAAGAAGGGAAAAAATGAGAGAGATGAAATTCATATACTGTAATTAAATGGAAAACACATGCAAACTGTAGCAAAAAATAATAGAAACATGAATCGTGTATGTTGCATCTGCCTGCTGTTATGGTAGGAGTGGCAATGATTAGTAGAAATAGGGTTGCAAAATTATTTCTTATATAATATCACTTCCTGTGCCCACAGGGTAAATGTGATAAAGACATCTCAGCCTCAGGCGAGGGCAAAGGCAGAAAGCAGAGATCCTTCTGCTGGGAAAGAAGAGCACTCAGCTGCACAGAAGCCAAAGGAGGTGCCAACTTCTCATCCTTTGAAGGTACCAGCAACCAATCTTGGAGCTGGCACACCTCTTGGAGAGAAAGATACACCGCCAGGGACCTGCTGCCTAGATATCCCAGTCAAGGAGAATCTGCTTCAGAGTCGCCCTGCACAGGGGAGAAGTGCTAAGGATGCTCTAAAAGCTCCAAAATATTGCTTTTGTGGACAGTATTATGTAAATTCAATGGTGCATAAATGGGAATTTTCACATATACATTTAGACCCAGTCTGAGGGAGAATATTCCCATGCTCAGCATCATTCGTGAGCCTTGTGCCATCCCTTTTCATGTATGAAATGCAAACCAGCTCCATTAAAGCACGGACATGGGTGCTGCTCTCAGGGTCCTGCTCCACACAGGAGTGAAGAGGCAGCAGCCAGGCACTGGTACATAATGGTGATGGTGCTTTTGCTCTAGGAGTGTAACCCTGAGCTCTTCCAGAAGCAGAACTTTAACACATTGCCTAAGAACACAAGATAAAGCCCTGGCAAGCTTGAGCTGGCAATCTGGGTGGAGCATCTCCCCCCTCCACCCAAGCCTGACTCACTGCAGCTCCTTGCAGCTGAAAGGAAGGGGCAAGATCTTTGATGGTGGTTGAAGCAAGCAATCAGTTTGGCTGCCTTTTGGAAGTGCTGAAATAGGTGACCTCAGTGGGGACAGATGAAGTTTGCAGCACTGAAGTTCCACATTAGTTCTTCTGTCCACCAGAAGCCAGGGTGGGCTGCAGCAGATTTGGGTGCTCTCTGTGCAGCTGCACTGACTCCCAAACATGCAAGGGAGAGGAGGCTAAAAGAGAAAGTTGAACTAGCTTAAAACCTCTCTGCTCCCTCCTGTTTCCAGCAGCTGCATCCCTCACGTACATCACTGCAATGGCACACGTGCCCAGCCCTTATATCCAGCTGCTTGGAGCCCTGCTGCTCTAACAGAACCAACAAAAATGCTCCTGGATCCTTTACACAGTGTGCTGGGTTTGGAAAAGGTGGAGGGAAAAGGGTGTTTTTCTGCAAACAGGATTTTTCATAGTCACTTTTTGCTATTACAAATACAAGAGCAATAACAATATATACAGGCCTGAGCAGTAATGGAGATTCTGGCAGATATTTTTTTCCCTGTCATAAGCACACTGGGCCTAAGGCAAGGTTTCCTCTATTTAATAAAGTAAATGGAAAGGTAGGGAGAAAAATAAAATTAAACAAAAAAACCTGCATTGCCTCTCAAATTGCACGACCTGCTAAATATTTAGGGCATTCTTTCCCACAAACATTTCAAATGGATGAGAAAGAGGTTTGTCTTCTTGACAGTTCACATCCTCTTGTGGGCCAGACTCATTCCTCTGGAAGCTCACTGAAGTCAGTGATACAGCACCAAGGATGACAGATGAAGCTCACCATCCACATTTCAGTGGTACCTGTCTACCATTCAGGCAAATCAGCTCAGGATTAAGATGCAAGTGAAGGCATTAAAGGTTCAGGTTGAGGAGAGAACTAAAACACCACAAACAGTCTAAAATCTGTGGCAAACGTGTAATTCCACTCTCAGCCTCTTGGCTACAAAGGAAGGGCTTGAACAATGCAAGAGTAACATTACTTTTCAATACCTCCTTAGAGTGACACCTGCTCTGGCTGTTTGGGGTTTTTCCCCAGTTGTAGTGAATTGCCATCACCTGCTCTCATTGCATGGCTGGTTATCTTTCTTGCAAAGAACAAAGTGAGAAGTGTTTGCTGTTATTACCAATGGATCAGCCTGCAAACAGCTTTGCAAATCATCTATTTCAAAACACTTCCAAGTTCCTTCAAAACACCAGAAAAACTCCATTGGCCTTTTAAACTGGAAATAGGAAACCTGATTGCAATAACAGCCCTAAACCAATCTGAATTTATTAGCAATTGAATGAGAAATTCACCACAAGTCCAAATGAAAATCAGTAAGCAGCCATTAGATCAAGTAAAAATGAAAGTGAGGAAGACAAGAAGCAATAGCTGTAAGTATCCATCCAAAATTAACTTATCAGCTATCAAGCAATAACTGCTAACTCTTGTTAAAAGCTTTTTCACATTAGGCCACTTGTTCTTCATAATAATTAAAATACAATGATTTAATAAAGGAGTTTCATTTATATTCTGATAGTCAAGCTAGCACTAAACTTGATTTTGGGCTGTTCTCAATTAAGAACTGTTTATGGTCTCCAAAATCCTTTCTTGGATGCTTCTGAGGTTCTGCACCAGGAAGAGGAGGGAAAACTGGCAAACCATAATAGAGATGTGAGATCTGTGCTGGGGAAAAAGCGCAACCCCCACTATGGAATCTGGATTCTAAACTCAACCAAAGCCAAGCTGCAATGAAATGTAAACCTTTGGCCAAATTCCTGAATTCTAATATCATGATTTTCATTTACTGTACTTATTTTGCAGCACGTATTGATTTCACATTGGGCAAACCACTATTTTTGTGACAAATTTTCCATTTGCCAGGCTTTCCTCTGCCGTTTCCCAGCCCTATCTCCCGTACCGAGCTCCCCACGTCCTACTCTGTGTGAGCTTCATCCCCACGGCACAGAGCTGCCCTCTGACAACCCCATCCCTGCTGACAGTGAGGATGAGCACGTCCCAAGCCACGCCAGCAGCCCATCCCCCAGATTTTTGGAGGCCACCTCGCTGCCTCACGCCATGCTGAGGCACAGAGGCACAGCACACACCCTCTGGTATCACCCTCCCCACTGCTTCGCAACGGGGAAACCATGAGCACGTGACAAAGAGGCAGCCACTGTTCTTCCTCACTTCAAAAGACAATACCCTGGCACTAACAATCCTTCACACTTAGTAACAGCCAGCTTTATAAACAGTAATTAGAGATGCCTTCTGGTGTACCTGCAAAGGAAACATGATTTTCATTCTCCACAAGGACCGCATTTTCTTTAGTGACTTCTGATTAAAGGAGCCAACCTTAAGCACAAAAGGCTTAATTTTCAGGGGAGCAAGCAGCTATAGGTCACATATAGCAGCTACAGGTCACATAACCTTTCAACAGTGTCTCCTAACAGCAGCTAAAAGTTAAAATCTGAGATTTTCAGCAGAAAGCCTCACAGTTTTCATTTCAGAAATTTTCTGCATACTGCTAATCAGTAATTTTGAAAGAGGGGCAGGATTCACACAGCAAAGATTGTGAAATCTGCTAAATCATTTTTACATATACATTTAAAAAAAAATCCCTTGCTTATTCCCCTGACATCGCATTGAGCAAACCTGCCAGAAATGAATTAAAGCAGCATTCTGAGATTCACTATATTGAGTGTTCATTGGCTTGTGCCTCTCCTTTTATTTTTAATCTTCAAACTGGCCAAGGCTTTTACCACTCACCATTTCTCCAAAAATTAAGCCCCTTCTGAGCACTATCTGGAAGTGAAAACTGGTGACAGTTACAGACCTGCCCACTCAGAAAACCCAGCGCAACCTGGGTGAGCCCAGAGACGCCAAGTCACTGCTCTGTCTAATTACAAACCCGAGGCAGATTAACCTTTGATGACTAAATTAATCTTCTAAATAAAATGAATATGCATCAGCCTGCAAATTAGGATTAAATGCTTAGCAGAATCTTTATGTGATCAAGCAGGTTTTGTGGTGCAGATGTTAACCATTAACATAAAGCAATAAAATCATTCTTTTTTTCTTATAATAACACCTAACAATTCCAAAGCCACCTTTCATCTGAGAATCTCAAAGGGTTTCATAAACATAATTAATTAACCCTCTCAGCATCTGAGACAAGAGCATAATAATATCCCCATCCAACAGCTGAAGAAACAGAGGCACAGAGACGTCCTGGATGGCGTGCCTCGGACTGTGCGTAATGGGGATGTTAAAGGCTTTGAAGAGAAAGAAAAGACCAGGTTTATGCTGCCTCCAGCCCTGCTGTCACGTAGACAGGCAGGGTGGCTTCTCCATGAGGCTGAACTCCTGCCATGCATGCACATCCCTCTGCCAGAAATGCCCATGGAGGCTCTGGACAGCCTCTGAGGTTGGCATCGCCTCCACCAGGCACTGGGGCACAGGAGAGGTGGGCACTGCCTCACCTGCCATCTGCGCCAGGACAGCTTTCCCTGGGAAAAACAATGGAACTTGGCTCACCAGGGACCAAGTGAAAACAAACTCTGCACTGCTACCCAGTTCTGAATGAAATCATTCCAGCACTGCTGGTGAATCTTTTCTAGAGGAAAAAAAAATGTTTCTTCTGGATTTTTTTTGGGCAGTAAGAATTACCAGTCCCTTGAGGTATCTTTTTCTCACACATGCTGACAATTTAGTCACAAGGAGACCCCAGTGACAGCATTCCCACTTTTTTTTTTGACTGCTGGTATCCCTGCAATATGATTCCTATGTCTACATGGAGTAAAAAATTACATGGAAAGTTACCACTTCCATCCACATTCTGACACTGACGGGGGAAGAGATGTGGCTGTGGTTCTTCCAGCCTCTCACAGAAGTCAAAATGTTTTCAGGGAACCAAGGAAAATTGCTGAGGACTACTTTCTGTGCTTTTTCTTCCAATGGGATATTAATTTCCAAGTGGTTTACAACAAGGAATTTAGAAAATGTATACATCACAGCTTTTCAGCCTTACTTCCTCTGATTTTAATTTCATTATTGTCAAGCCTTATGCATTTTGTTATTATCAAACTGTAAAATTAAGTTTTAATTTGATTTATTTAAGTCAAAAATAATGTGAGAGTATTGCTGACCTACAGACAGGCACGTGAGAATTCACATTCTTGATAATTCAATTTGTTGGCACATTTTGTTGTCTAATTGTAGCAGCTTCTCTTGGTGTATAAGTTTTCTTCTATGTAAATTAATCCGCTGGTGTAAAATGTCTGTTGCTGCAAATGTAATTTTATTTGTTTGAGAAGTAACTGGATAAGTTCTCCGTTTAAATTTCTTGGCCATTAAAAGGAATTTTGAACTAAAAAATTACTATTATGTTAGAACATTGACATCACATATATAATTTTGACATATAAGCGACTTCCACAGTACTGGAAGTTGGACACTGAAAAGCATTTGTTGTTTTCATACAATGACTGCTAAAATCCATGGAAAAATTCCAAGGACTTTAATAAGCTTTGAATTGGGCACATTATTACTATGAATGTAATTCTGGATACCTCCCATAACATCTAGGCCATGTGAGAAACTTAGGAAAAGCAATTAACATTCCTCCATCGACTTTTGTATTTACATTTGAAATTTACCATTTAAGACTTTAATTCTCCATAAAACTGCTTAAATATACATAACTTCAGTGTTATTTAAATGTTTTATGATCCTCCTGAAATGATCCCCTAATTAAAATCACTTACTTAACTTAGTATCTTAAATTTACCTACTTTTATTTTATTTGGAAGGAATTGGATTTAATGTGCAGGTTTTGTTCATTTTCTTTCTGAGGAAATCTTAATTTGGAAGGCAAATTATGATTATATGGTAGGGAGAAGGATGTCTTGAAGGCTGCAGACTTAGACTAGTGGTAATCATTAGCTACCATGTATGACATGATGTATGTAATTAAGAAATAAATTTATTACAGAAACTTGGAATTATCAATTAAAAAGTAGTCAGTGCGGTCCCCCAAGGCCTGATATGATTACCTGCCTTATCTGGGCTGTCACTTCCAATGCTGGTTGGAATCTCAAAGACCTCAGAGGGGGCTCCCTGTGTCAAGTTAAATAAGTGAGACAACCTTAGTGGAAAAATGCAGTGATACAAGTGGGTGCAAACTAAACTCTTCTAGAGGAGAATAAAGAGATCAGTTTAAACCTGAATATTACTGGCAAGCTGTTCTTCCTTCCTACTCTACTTCTGAATGGGCTGGCAGGACCATCCCATCTGTTGCTGTACCCCAGTCTGCTTGATGTGCTTAAGGAATGCTGAACCTCAGGGGCATTAAAGGACACTCCAGCCTGTTACATTTTTTTCTTACTTATTACCTCTTCAGACTTCGATTTTTCCTTTGAGTTTCCTCAGGTTTAAGGCCAGAAGAGACAGTTAAATTGCCTAGTCTGACCTTGTATACATACCAGGCCACTAAGCTACACTCACTGGCCTCCTTTTCTCTAAGCTCCCTGCCATCTCACTGATCCACAAACATGTCTCAATTATGAGGTAGTGAATCAGTGTAAAAAAATAAACAGCTCCTCTCACCTGCCTTTGTCTCCAAAATCTCAGCTCCAGCAAAGTTTTGTTGCTCACCCTGAAACAGAATTAAAAATTTGGCATCCTCTGATGAATCAGATTTTGTTTTTTGTGCAGTGTCTCACATCTTTATTGCTCTGGGCTCTAGTCTGGACTAAAAATAAAATTAATAGAAAGTGTCACCTCATCATATTTTTTACCTGATTGGTGTAGATGGATCTTAAATACTTTATATCCAGCTATGGATACACCTGAGTACACCTATTTATGAATTCAGATACAAACTGAATGAAGTTAAAACACAAGTTGTTCATCCACAGACTAAACATAAAAACCTAATTTTTAGAAGCACTATAAAACTTCTTCAAACCAATATACATCAAGAAACACAACATACTGTTCACAACTCCAGTACTTGCCTGTGCAGTAAAACTTTTGACATTTACCAGAAACAAAGAAAAAGAAAATAACAGTCCAAAACTCATGATAGGGTTTTTCAGGATATGATTTGAAGACTGTCTGTTGGCTCCGAAATAAAGGCTCTTGGAGACACAAGGAGCCTGACAGACAGTGATTGTCTCCTCTTTTAAAACTGTGCTGACAGCATCAACTGTTGTTCACTTTGGTATCAGGGAGTGTCAGGAAGAGTGAAACACTTCTTACCTTACCACGTCATGCAAAATTTAGCACCTCTGTCTTTCCCTGGATTCGCCCCACGAGCGTTCCAAACGTGCACAACAAAACCACATGAAACTCAGATGATTTCAGATCACGTTACAAAGTCAAAACACAGAACAGATTCACAGAAACATTTGCTAAGGTTCACCAACCTGTTGAGTGAACCTGGGCCCCATTCCAAGCAAATCTGGATTGATTAATGTTTTCTTTAAATCAACATCACCTGATGTTCTTCGCTACTGATGTGAATCTCAGCTTTTCCTTTTCTTTTTGGGATTTTGGACTGGTGTAAGTACACAGCTGAAAACAGCACATGGAATGCACATTCATCTATGTATAACTGAAGAACGTGTATCCCTGCTCCTGCAAGGAAATAAAATATTGCAAAACCTGCATCCCTCCAGCCTCATCAGTATTTTGCACTATTATCAGTTTTTAGGAGAGGGCTTGGAGTAGGGCTTTTTTCAAACTGTTCATGCATTTAAGAACAGTGCAGTAAAGGAGCTTGTTCTACATTTCAACCATGGGACCAAATCAAGATGCACTCAGCTGTACAAGGAATGGAACCTCTCTAATGGATCTCTTGAAATCAATGGAACTACTTATGGAGTAATATACCATTGTGAGTGAGAGCTACTGTAAATAAGCTTTGGAAACTATATTCCAGCTACAGCTGTGCTCGGTGGTTTGTAATATTCCAGCACTTACTAAATATAAATAAATGAAAGAAAGTGGGAGATAGTGATACTCTGATTTCTGCTCTGACTGTACACTTGTTGGGAATGTCTGAGCAATCAGAACACTACATAAATACCTTGCCATGCCTGTGGGATTCCATGCTGACTTATAATCCATCACTGAAGCAGGCAGCAGCTCTTGAAGACATGCTAAAGCACTTCTAGGTTGAATGTAACTCATTGTTACACTCTCTGGTTGTGTGTTTATTTCCTCTTGCAGGAAGAAGTGGCTGCACATGTATGCATGCATATTTCCAATTGTATGCTGCAAATTTCACTAAAAATTTGCACCATATTAAATAATTATTGACCAAAAGCTCTGTTTTTTATCATTTGATTTATCTTCTTTTTTCTTCACAAATTCCTTGTCAGCAACCTTTACATTCAGGAACTCTACTTTGAACATAGCATGTCTATATCTATATCTTTATCTGAAAACTGGCAAGTTTTCAGGATTGAGACAGGTAAAACTATTCAGATAAACAAGAAGAACCTGTCGCACCCTGTTCTCACTAGACATACATAAGTATGTATTTTGTGTAACTAAAAAATACCTGTTCATCACATAGTTGTGCTATTTCATTTCTTCATTTCTGACTCCTAGTTTCAGAGAAACAAAAAACTGAGGAAAATGTTAAAGAACTGCCAAAGTTTCTGTTGGATTAGAAAAGGAACAGGAATATTGTAAGACAAACTGGTCCCTCAATTTCTTCTGGCCAATTTGTAGTCCCAGCAGATTTGCACAAACTTTGAACAAGCCCAGAGGCCTGGCAGTGCTGACACGAGCTGAACCCCCTCGCCTTGTGAAACTCAACCACTGCGACTTCACGGGCAGCTTTGGTAAAACACAGAGAAGATCAACCCAAAGGAAAAAGAGATTTAAAACTGTCTGGATTCTTAAGGAGAATTTTTGTCAGCAAATGAAAAAGGCCCCAGCATTTCATCAGGGAACTTTCTAGCAGCTTAATTCCTCACTGATACGTTTGTGCTGCTGGGGTCCATCCCCAGTGTCCTGGGCTCCTGCTTTCCCCTTTGCTGCCGACTCAGACGTCAGTGTCCACTAACGATTTAAAAATAAGGAATCTTTAATGTTCAGGCTGTAAATATGCCACTGAGAGCAATGGCTCTCCCAAGAGCCTAACATATGTCAAAGGTATGAAATGATGGCCATGAAAGGGAGCTCTACATCTGTGTTTGCTTAGCAGAAGAACTGCAGGGCTGACCTGTGGACTGATGTGGCTGTTTAATATGGTCTCTGCAAACCGTTCAATAACATCAGAACTGCTGGTTAATCCTCTTACCAGTACCATTGACATTATTTCATGTTCTACTAATTCCAAGCCATCTGCAGAAATACTTGCCTCTCTGGCAAGTCAATAGAGAGTGGCCGAATTTTTTAAAAGGCTGCAGCTCTAAAAATCGTCCGTGTGTAATTTTAGAACAAGATTATTATTTTTCTATGGGTCCACTTTTGCATAATGTTATAGCTTGAGTCTCACCTCATTTTATTAGTGTGAGTCAGGAGTAAAGGTAATGAAAATGCATGGGAAGGACTGAACTTTGAAATAGAATATTCTGAAACAAATATCCAGGTATATTTTGAGATTGTATCTCCAAAGGTGTTCACATGCAAAAACCTCAATTATTTCAATTTCAGAAGAATAAAAACTATATTTCAAATGGACAAAATAAAAAAGGCAGAATTTGAAAAACTTCAGATGTAGCTACATTTCTATTTTGCAACTTGAGCAGTTTTTGCAAAGCTTTCCCTTTCATTTGGATTTCCCATGTAGACTTTGTGACAGTCGTAAAAAACTACACAGTCAGGTTTTTCATATGGTGATTCCCAATTCAGTGTTGAGTATTACAAAAAAACACTCAAAATGACCCAAAAGTGAAAGAGAAAATGGCTGGTTAATAAAAACAATCTCTCTTAATGATTTTCCCATGTATTTCCAAAGAGTCCCAAAGAGTGCTAGACCGTGAAGGAGCATGACGCAAGGGAGCGAAAACTTTCTGACTTTGGAAGGAACTAATGTTTTTGAAGCTGTCCAATCATTCTTACCTCTCTTTGCAACCTTTAGGGAGTCACAATCCATCCAGGAGAATCAATTATCGAATGTAACAGTAAGAGCCTTGTGTCACCATTCCTGTCATGTCACTGTCTTCTGTCGGAGAGCACCGTGGATCTGAAACCAAAGCAGAAACAGAGTGTGAATGAACCGCAAAAAAACAAAGTATTTCAAAATCTGGGAGATTGGTTAACACCACGGTCCTGCTCTGAGCATTGCACACCACAAAAACTGGTCAAGGAAAGAATGTTTCTGTATACAATACACTCAGTCCCCGCTATCCCTTAATCCCTCTTCCATCTCTGCCAAATTCCAGCTGCAGGCCGTACTCGCCTCCAAAGAAGCAGAGCTAATAGCAAAGTAAGTCAGATCTATTGGCTCCTTCACCAGCATTTCACAACAGATATCATCTGATTAGGTGCTAAGTGGGACTATTTGCACTTTTGCTTATGGCACATATAATTATGTAATTCTGTATAATGCCCAAATGACAGTTTAAGTAGCAGCTGCACGAAACAGAGGCATTGGTTGGACAGCACAGAAAACACAAATTTAAATAAAACTAGCACAGTAAAAAACACACAGATAACATGTACATCTATGTGTACTTATGCACCTTCAGGACTATCAAACACGGAACAAAATCATGTCAATGGAACCACTGACAAGCAGGACTCTGCCTCCTCTATGAAAGTTTTGCCGGTGATGATCCAGTGACATTTAACTTACTTTTCCTAATTTTTAGATGTCACATGTCCTAATTTCACTTCACAGGAACAGAGCTTCCACGAGCCTTGATTAAAGGAATCACAAAGTATCAAGGTCAGTTCGAAGTGCTGTTATATTTTAAAATACATCCTTCTAAGCATATGGGTAAGGTGGTTGCAGTGGTTGGAGTCCGCCACAGAGGTGCTCCACAGAGGTCAAAAGGAGATCACTATTTGTTTAATTTAAATAAATCAATTTGTTAAACAAGAAGCTGCTGAGATTATACAGTCAGAGGGTGGAGAGCAAAGAAAGATAATTATTTTTGTTTGCATAAATCATTTTCTTATTACTTGGGGATCAGGCTGGTATCGTTTGGGTTCGAGAAAGGAGGGCAAAAGAAGAAAACTGTATCAATTTGCTGATCAGGGTTACATGGGATTTTGCTGCTGGGTCTGGAGAAAGGAGAGAAGATCATTATTTTTATTTAAATAAATCAATTTGTTGTGATCAGGGATCACATGAGGTTGTGCCGTTTGCAAGGAAGGCATAGGAAATTCTCCTTTATGGATAGCTGGTTGCAGAGCAGATGTTCAGGCACTATTCTATCAAATTAAAAAGGGAAAAAAAACAAGGCCTTCAAGACCACAGAACTGGATTTTTATTTTTTTTCTTTTGAAAGACCCTGACTTTGTCATCTTGTATTGGTCTCTAACTTGAGTTAACAGATTCGCTGTTACACTTTTAACACACTGAATCAAGAATTTATACATATGTGTGTGAACGTGTATTTAAACCATGTATATAGACAATTAGAACAAGAGAGAGAAAGAAAGAGAGAACAAAAAAATAGCAGCTACCAGGGCCTGATCCTGCAAAAGCCCTTGTACTGTGAGGCAATGCTGATGCAACTACTGTACAAACTGTGATTGCCTTCCCAGGACACAGGACCAGCTCTCCAGTGGGGAATATTCATTGAAATCAATGGCCATTCTGTGCACACACACTTTTAGGGCCTGATATTTGTTGCTTCTTTTCTGAGGCAATTAATGAAGCTCTGTGTGTAATTTTAAAGGCCCTTCATGAACTAACTGGAAATCTACAGCACTGAACATCAGTGAACTCATATCCAAAACTAATAGCTTCAGTATCACTGCCAAAAATTGACTAAGCGCTCTTTGTGCCTGCAAATGGGGTTCTGTAGGCAGTATCCTTCTATCTGCCTTCAAGGGATAATCTCCTCTTACAAATAAAACAATTGTTTCATTTGCTCATTGCAATGGTTGAATGAGGCTGCAGAAATGAATCTCACTGGTTTTGAATGTTCTCAAGTCAATCAGGAGCGGATTTGGGGAGTGGGGTTGCTTTCAATTACCATGTGTTGCTATTTGTAAAACTAGTTTTAAAAATGTCTTTTTACAGGTTTGGATGCAACTCCTGGAAAATAATAAGCAAACCATTCCTCTCAGTATACCAAATTAAAAGATGGCTTGAATACAGTGTAAAAGTCAAAAATCCATATCTGCCTGATCGAGTGCCCCATATATTAACCTTGGAATGAAAAGAATGAATAATCCAGTTAGCTCTTTAACAAATAAAACAATGTTTAAGTAATTACAGGAAAAAAGTGGGCTGCAACCATCCCTTGGATACTTTCAGAGCCAGTGGTGTAGTCCAAGGGATCAATTTGTGTTTGTAACAAGAATGATAAATCTAACTAAACATCTTTATTTTTACAGTACGTTAAGAAGCATTTTTATTTAGTGCAGTCATATATCTCCACATTATTCTGAAGTATGCTTCTTTATTGCTTTTATGTCTCCAGAACTGCCTGAGGAAAGCATCCTTTTCTCCTTGTGTTTCATTGTTGTTACCCTTGTAGAGTGTAACATGCACAAACTTGATTATGATTAATTGAGGGCTTTGGCAAATTATGTTTTTATTCCTTTCCATCTAAGTCTTCCATCTGCTCAAGAATTAAAAAAAAAAAAAAGAAGAAATTTTACATTTATAAGGACACTTATAAGGCTTTCTGGGTAAATCATCAGAACAACTGGTTCAGCAACAATGGCTACAAGCACAGTCTTCCCTCAGTCTTACATCACCAACACATTAATGCATCCCTATCCTACAAATGAGGCTGAGAGAGGGTGACAACTGGTCCAACCTTATTCGATCTTGCTGCAGAGCTGGAATTTCAAACTGAATCAGACCAGTTTAGAACAGTGCTCAATTAGGTCCTGCCACCAAAGAACCACTTGCAGCAGCGAAGTGCGAGGTCTATAAACAAAAACAGCCGTGTCCTTGGGCACGGTGCATGTAACATCAGGCTGGCTGTTTCTGAGAGGCGCTGTTGAAGCTCTCACCCAAGGTGCTGCAGCTGCACAGACCAGCCCATTAAGCCTGGTGTACCACATCAGATAAGGCCCTTCCTTCAGGGTTTATGATTCAGGTATAAATGCTTGCCATCCCCTGGAAACTGGCAAATGAGGTTGCACTTGGCAGTCTGGGGTTTTCTTAATAGGATGAATGGCAGAAGCGAGAAGTCGTGTCTAACCTGTATGACTGCGAGGAGGAAAAGGCAAGGCTTATTCATTTAAAGACAGCCTTGTTCTCCAGCCTTGCTGGCACACGGCGCAGAATGGTGATGAGAAGGCAAAATTATTGAGGAATTTGCTCCTCTGAGACCACAGAGTTAAAATAACAAAAACCCCAAACAATTCTAGCAACCAGAACACAGATACAATCAGTCTTCAAGAGGCTGGTCTGGACAGCTAGTGGCATGGGGACAGGGGCTGTGGATTTATGACAAGGTCAGCACCAGTGGCATTTTTCTTACTCAGCCAATAACGTGAATTGAGTTGTTGGCCTTGGCCCAGGTCCCTGTGAGCAACACTGCAAGTGACTGACACCACACCACTCTTGAACCACCCCTGAGGAAGACAGGTTAAATCTGCACACTTGACACTGGCAGGAGCCACAGGGCACTGGTGTGATCTGCTGCTGTAAGTCGGCTGTCAAGGTTGTGACTCCTGTGGGAGGGATAAAAATCATCACCTAAGATGGGTCTAATTGCCTGTAAAGGTGGCATCTAGTGACTAGCAGGGGAGTTACTGCAGTGTCACTGCACACAGGTGGTCAGAGTGGAGGCTGACTAAACACCAAAAGAGAAGGAGTCTGTGGTTCAACTGAACCAAACCAGATTTAGAGGTAGATACAGAGGCTACACTTCCTCTGCCAGAGTTTGCAGAAGGTCCTTGTCAAAGATGTACTGACAGCAAATGCTGTAAAACCTCTCAGCAGCTCACAGACATAAAATTCTCTGGTAGCCTCATAGTAGATCAAGAAACTACTTTGAGTAATAGATATGGTTTGTGTAGAAAAGCCAATTATGTGGAAACAGCAATATGGATCAAGAGTCCTCCATGGCAGAGTGAACAAAGTACAGAGCAACTGTACTGATGAATGCTACATGGTTGGCAATCCAGGCACTACCCATGTACCAGGAAAAAGCAGTCCCTTCTTAGCAAGGAAAGGAGGGGTGTTCTATTAATGAAATCCAAAATGGTTTTATTCCCAGTTGAACCTCCCTTAATGTTGGTCAAGTGACTTCAGCATTCCACTTCTGAGGCTCACAAAAAGGAGAGGCTGCATTTACCCACCACTGCACAGGATCTTAGCAAGAATGATTCACTAGAGTAAACTTTTCCAGTGATATGTATCACCCTTCCCTGCTGCAATGGCATGGTTTGGATAGAAGTGAGGGGTGTCTGATGATTTCACCCTTCCAAGAAGCAATCCCTGCACCTCCAGGCCCAAAGGGATCACCACACAGAATATGAGGTGAGATAAATAATCTGGTGACAAAGCTACTGGAATCTCTGGTCAGAACCCCCTGGAACTGTTGTCCCAGCTCACTCTGGGGACCACTACAACTGCTGCAGTCCCCTCCCCTCCCTCTGCTCACACACCAAGTATACACAAGGGCACACAGTCAACTCAGTCTTCTGCAGAAAGCTCTGCATGAAGCCTCTTTAATTTGGCTTTGTGCAAGTGTGTGAAGCTCATCCTGATACTTTCTGGGTACTCAGGGAAATGTTAGAATGGCAGCACAGCAGAAATGGAAAAGCATTCTCATTCTTTGGCAGCAAATAATTTATTTCATGTCCAACACCCTTTTTCTTTTTTTCCCTGCTGCCCTGTGTGATTGTAAGTGAAATTAATTTCTGAAGAGTTTAGCTAATAATTATTGGTGAGAAGATCCTGTCAATCTCTCAAGACAAACAAGAATAGTTTCTGGCTTACACCAATTGTATGTCACGTAACTGTCCTATTTTTCTGATTTAATAAATATTAACCTTTCTGCCTTTTAGAAGCATTGTGCAAGATTTTTTTATCTTCTGGTGTGACATGGTAAATGGCCAGTACATGCCAAAACTGCTCCTAGTATATAAAAAAGCAAATTTTCCTTATTTCATTTCAAGACAAGACATTGTTCAAATTAAAATTAAAATGCACACAGATTATATCTTCTTTTACATGAATCTGTGCAAGATGCTATTTAGGGTGTGCCTCTTTTTCTAACCGCGAATTCTTCTAACATCAGATAAAAGAGATTTATCGTCATTTTCCCATTTTATCTCCTAACTTTTGCCTAGTGGGAAAGCATAAAGCAGACAGGTGACCCCCCAAAAAGACTGTAGAAAAGGATCTTACATCAAGGCACTTGGCAGAAGCTCAGATGACCTGTTGGTGGTTGCCAGCCTTGCCAAAGACTTTCCCTGCTGCCTTGAGCAGAGTGCTTTCCTTCCTTGAGCCTCAGTCTCCTGACTGTAAAGCAAAGGCACAGGAAGGTATAACAGTTCTTTCCCTTTTTTTTCAATCTTATTCCTATTGCAAACCCTTCCAGGCAAGTCTGATTATGCACTTAGCAGATGGGGTCTCCAAACTCAGCTGGAGCCTTCAGGCGTTCCTGTAGTATAAATAACAATAATGATGACGGAGCACTAAAATAGACAGAACTTGTTTTTTGTTCTCTACAATGCGAATCAAACTGTGGCTGGACTTATATTTAACACCACCAGCCAGTTTATTTATGAGAGGATTTATCAGAAGTGGTTGGGTTTAATTTCCTCTAATTCACGCTGTATGAAAAATGGCAGCTGTTCGATTTTAATCTAAAACCTGATGATAGAGCTTCCCAGAAATAACAAAAAATACCACAATGGAGGTATCCAAACAGTAACTGGAGGTGCAGTACAAGCTGATCATGCCTGCTGCCTCACAGCTCCACTCCATTCCCTCCCTGCTCCAAATATTCCAATGAAACCTGCAAAGCCAGGATCACTGAAGTAGTATGGGAAATATTAACGGTAACAAAAATAATTGTGGGACTTCAAGTGCCTTCTTTAGCATCTTGATTCACAGAAAGAGTTAATCTTTTGTTCTTAGACTGGCTTCTTTTTATTTTTAACCAAATGGATATGTTTGTTGTCTTTGCTGCAGTGGAAGGAGGAGGGAGAGGTTGTGAAAAAAAACCCACTTTCATTTGCAAATGGAACAAATGCCTGAAGTTAAATATGAGTGTGCATCAACAAAGTCACATATTATTGTGGTGTGAAAAATAATAATACAAAAAAAGATGGAATTCCTTTTCAAACAAATCAGAGAAATATTCAAAACAGGGGGCCAATCAATATCACCCTGTGATCAACAGGAAATGCTAAGAATAACTGTATATCATGTGTGGCTTCAAATTTATAACCAGGACATATAATCTCATTGTAAGAAGAGAGTCAAGTTCAAGAACTTAGCCTCAACAGTAAAGCTCTCATTTTAACTAAAGAAGCTGAGGTCGACGGCCTCTCAAATGAAACAGATAAGGCGACATAGGGTTCTTGTCAGAAACAAATGTTATGTCTCTCCCTACTGAAAAGCTTAAAGATATTATCAGCAAAAGCCTAGTTGGGCCTGAAATGGGTCCCAGAGAAGTAATATTAACCAGGCTCCTGGCAGATCATTTATTTATCTCAAGCTAAATTCAATAAAGAGAGCCATATATAAGTGAGGGAAAATAATGCAGCTGCTAGTAATTTATCATTGGATGGAAAGTCATTGTTATCCTTATCTCTCCAATGATGTTCTATTTCCAACTGGTAATGAATTATGGGGCTTGCCACATCTTTACTATGTGACAGGTCAACACTACCTCATGGGTACTGTACTGTATTTATGCAATCGATAGAGAGTTTGCTGAGAAAATATTGGCAACCATTTTGTGAGAGTGACCTAGGGCTGCATGGCCCTAGGATCAGTGGTGGTGGCCAGTGCATAGAGCAGCATTTCTCTACTCCTTTGAAACAAAGGTGTCTTTGAATGTTTTAAAAGTATTTTTCTCTTTATAAAAAGCCAAGCATGTGAAGCGAACCACTGGATTGTTAATTAGAAAGCATTCTGCTCATTTAAGCTGGCTCAGCCACCAAAGGGATCTTTTCTGTTCCTTTGTTGCACTTATTAGACGGATTTATTAAATCAAACTTCACTACAGACTTACCCAAAATTACCTGTGCCTGTGGTGTTTGGGGCAGAGCAGAGGCACGAAGAGCAGAGGTTTGGCCAGGCTGCTGCTGAGATGTAAGGCCAGGCTAACGAGCAGCACTGGGTGCCCCACAGAGCTCCCAAATTCCACACTGAGGGCGAAGGTGGAAGCCATGCAACCCAACACTGCGTTTGCTCTCCTCAAGTCAGCTGTGAGAGACCCTCCCAGCACGAGCCCTGCAAGAAAAGCAGTGAAAAAACAGTGTTATGTGATGGATGACTCCAGGAGGAAGAGCCCTGCTACAGGGACACCTGGCTAGGGAAAGGTTTCTGGAGCAGTCCCTTCTCTGGCACTGCTCTCCCATCCCTGAACCAATTATGCCCATGTTTTCTCTCTCCTCTACTTCTACCCAATGGATTCCATTTTCATTATTTATGAGAAAAGCTCATGTGGATTTAAAAGTTTGTGTTTACACTAAAAAATCAGAAATACACTTTTTAACTTTTATATGTATTGAGAGGAGGATGTATATCACAAATCACTAAAAAAATTACAATTTTCAAAAACACCTCTTGAAGAACAAAGAAAATTTCCAAATACACTATAATTATTCAGAGAAATAAGGAAATATTTTAGAATAAACAGTCTTCTCTCACTAACAGTTACCAAATAAATAAAAAATCTGCATAACCACAATTTGACCCAGACCACATTTCTAGATTAGGCCACTTAATTTTCATGCCATTTGGCACTATTTCCTCTTGAGCCTTCTGCCTTCCTCTCCATTGAGACTACCCACTTGTGGCCGTGGGTTGTTTCGAGAACTGAGCAATCCCGAAAGTCCCATTTTGATTTTTTTTTTAGCTTGGATAGGTAGAAAGGTAGAAAAATACACATTCCTCAAGGCAAAGTAGGAATATATTTGGAAAAAAAAAAGAAGGAAATTACAATTTCACTGAAGAGAAGCAGCAGCCATGCCAATGGTAAAAGTTACTGATTGTAGTAACACATGGATTTTTAGTCATGCAAAGGGATGTCCAGATCAGTTGGATCATCAATGCTGAACCCACAGACTTTTCTAGAAGAGCACAATAGGACAGGACTGTACCCATGTGACATCCAAATGAGGCAAGAAGGGGAAAACTAAAGCTGTCTTTTCCCATTATTGTGGGAAAGGGAAATTTGGAAATGCTGGCCAGCTACAGTTCACTTACATAACACATTAAGTGACCTAAATGATACTAACTAAGGTGGCCAAGATTAACTCAGGTGACAAACAAACGCAGAGGGCTCCATCCATTGTTAAACAACGAGCGAGTTTCCTGGTCACAGAGACGTGCTGTGCCTTCTGGCATGCAGGCATGTGTTAATATGTCCCTTTGGCTCTGTATGCTTGGGAAAGTCTTAGTAATGGAAAAACAAGGATGTTGTAGGTGAAGGCTGAAGTCCTTTGGCAGAGCAGCGTGTGCAAGAGCTTGACCAGAGCCTGCTGGATTGCGCTTGGGCCGAGCCTGTGACAGCAGCCTGTCAACTCCCCGAGCATTCACACTCATTCACAAAGATGCAGAGAGTCAATGAGAGCATTACCATATCCTGGAGTAAATAACCTCATTTTCCCATGTACCGACTGAGATATAAATTCCATATGGTTTGGCTACACCAGAAGGGGTCCTGCCCAGACCACATTAACATAAGAAAGCTCTGATATTTTCATAATCAGTTAACTCAAGGGGTCATCCAGCTGATGCCAGGAAGGTCTTGCCTTTCTTTTAATAGCTGAGAAAGTATAATGGATTTTTACAATTTAAACAAGCTATGTAAATAGCAAAAAAAAAAAAAAAAAATCTAGGAGTCGTAACTCGTATAAAACAAGATAATCCAGAGAAGTACACTCCTTGAAATCACCTATTGATTCTGAGTCTATCATAACCAGCAAGGAGTCTGCTACTTGTCAGACAGATACTCTTTCTCATATAGTTTCAAACACAGTGTCGAAATGGTGTATAGCTTCTAGCTCCCAGGCCTTTTACTTACATATAAATCACTCAACTCATTTTTTAATTTCCATTGTTTGGAGGCCTATCCCAAAATTTTTAAAAG
Source organism: Aleadryas rufinucha (assembly GCA_013397815.1). Classification (NCBI taxonomy): domain Eukaryota; kingdom Metazoa; phylum Chordata; class Aves; order Passeriformes; genus Aleadryas; species Aleadryas rufinucha. Next base: position 580,478 of record VZTH01018022.1, read on the forward strand.
AAAAAACCTAAACCAACAAAACTCTAAAACACTGACTTAAAACTACTTAGGTTTACAGAGGTACAGTCTGGTAAAAATGATGTATGTGTTTAATAATATGTTCCCTGGTTAATAAAATACTAGATTATTTTTGGACTACAGAATTTAAATGGAAGAAAGTTTAGCCATTAGGAACCTGTTTACTATTACCAAGAGAATAGCCAGTTGGCAGGTCAATAGCTATCATCAGAAATAAAAAACCACAGCAGCCACCTGTGCTTAAGGCTTGTCCCTGTTAGGAAAAAAAAGAAATGAAAGGGCAAGACTTGAGAAGCAAAGCTAGAGCATGCTGGGTTCTCTTCAGATTAAAATTTTAAAAAAGAGCGCATTGCTTTGGGACTACTGATTTAAGAGTTTAGGGCACATGATAACCAGCTCTTCCAGACTGTTTAAGATAAAATGGGCAGCAAACACCTGCATCATACTTTTTCTCTAGATAACCAATCCAAAATGTACTGAAATATCTTGGATTCTTCACGGCATAAAGGTTTGCTCTGAAAGGAAGTGTGCACGCAGGGATGTTTCCCCTTTCCTCTGTGGATAGTCCCATCATTGAGCCAGTTGGAGATGGGCCACTTAGAGTTGAAAAGGCCAGCAGACACCTGTGTCAAGTGCATCCTTCCTTTACCAGATGGAAATAATTGGAGCCTTGAGGAAGTTCTCACTGTCTGTGATGTGAAAGGGTCAGAGTGAATCGCACCTGCAGAGGAGGCACTGCATGTAGCACAACACATTCCCAGCAACATCACTGCCAGTAATGGCACTTCTGCTGTGGAACCTGGGGACATCCATTGCCAGCAGTGAACATTGTGAGAGGCAATGAAATCTCGTTCCTACATAATCTAGGACATACATCAACCCTGGCATTAAATGCAGAGAAGAAGGGTTTTTCCCTCTGATTTCTTGTTTCCACACGAGGACTGCTGTTCTCACCACTCAGCTGTGGTTAATGTTTCACTCTCCTAGAGACTTCATTGTGTACTTATATATGTATGTACTATACTGACATTTACATATAATTAAAAATTACCTGGCATCATGTGGTGCTTCAGGTTTTCTCTTGTGTAAGTATAGAGAACAACTGTATTAGTAAATGAAAACATTTTAAAAAACAAGTACCCTACATAACATATAAAACACTCCTCATTAGAGATGCAAACATTATAGTCCAAATATCACTTAAATATTGAAAGATTGGAAGTTTAGGTGATGGATAAACCTGCAAAAGATGAAATCTTTTTCTTTAGCTTACTGACCGTGAAACACTTGAATTCAGTTTAAGTTTGGAGAGTCAAAGGTGTTCCACTTTTCAGTAGGAAATTAATTTTCATCTAGTAAAATCTATACTAAAAAAGCAGAGGAGAGGCAGTAGCAACACCTGCAGAACACCCTTGTGCTCCTGACCACCTCCTGGTGGTTTCTTGAGGTTTGCTGAAGTCAAGCAGCACCTGGCCAATTTTATACCAGTTACCCCATTTACAAGTTCCCAGTGGTTTAATAGCTGTTACAGATATTAATGCCTAATTGTTACAGAATATAATGCCTAATTCTCTTACAGAATATAATGCCTACCTATTGATGCAATTATTCTTCTCATCCACAAGCAAAGTCTTAAATAAATAAGCAACTATTTACTTGGCCTTCAGCTGATAACATTTTCTTCCCCCTGCTTGTTAGCACAGACTTCCTTTCTGAACTCTGATAAGACATTTACAGAATAAGAAAGAAAAAAGCTGAAGAACACAAACAAACAAACCCCCACACACAATAACAAAACAAAAACCAAAACAAAAAGAAACCAAAACAAATAAAAACAACTAAGAAAATGATTGCTCCTATGAACAACCCACAGGACCTTAACCTGGACTTGTCTAATGTTGCATAACTTTTTGGTACCCTGCCCTCTGTTTGTCCCTGTCTCTCACAGTACTGTTCTCGCAGCTCAGAGCCAGCACATTTCCCAAGGAACCTTCAGCACTCCCTGATGCCAAAGGCAGTGCTCCTGCAATGGTCCAACAAGGAAGGCAAAAGGTGGTGCTGCCTGCAGCTGCTCTTTGCCAAAACACTTGCCAAGAGGCCAGCAAAGGTTGAGGTCACCACTGCACAGCTCATGCCACGTGCTCCCATATTGAGCAAACAAGACCAGGGTGAGGCACGAAATCTGAATATTGGGACCCCATTTAACAACACAGGAATGAGTGCAGTGAACTCAGCAAACTTCCAGGACAAGCTCACAAGGGCTGGACTGGAGCACAAGGCTACAGGTCCAGTCAGGCAAGGTGGACTGCAGCACAAACAACACAGATTCAGACACTTTTTCAGCACATGCAATACTCATTTTTTTCTTTGAAAGTAAATTGTCTAGTCTTAGTTCTCTGCTGGCTGGCTGAACAGCATCTTTTTTTTTATCCAACATCTCTATCTCCCAGAATCAAGCCTCCATGTACATAAATAAACACTTAAACTGCTGTAAAAATGATGGTGTTTATAACATATAGGGAAGCTCACTACAAATATTCTAAAGAAAAAGCTTCAGCTCTCTCTTGTTTTAATGTGTATTTCTCTGAAATTCTGAAACTACTTGTGTACTGATTTGTAAAAAGTAAATCACAATATAGTCAATTTTTAGTCTCATCTGAGGCTTAGGTTGTGGAGGGAGACACCGCTGTATTTTGCTTCCTTTTCTTGTGCAGCCTAAATTCTGTGACTCAGACAATTGATCCACAAGAACAGGGTAGGTAGCAAACTATCCAGGACAAACTCCCTGCCACTTGAGTTTTTAAATCAAGATTGAATGCCTTTCTAAACTATGTGCTCAAGCTCTACCACAAGCTCCAGGCAGCAATCACTAAGCAAAACCCTCTGGCTTACGGGAGTCAGCCAAGATGATTATAATGGTTCCTGCTGGCCTTAAAAATCAGGTGAAATAGAAACTATGGTTGAAATTCATCCACGTGCAAAGCCCTATGATAAAACTTTGAACAGAATTTCAGCCAAAGTGTTTAGAATGTCTTAGGCAACCCTGCATCCAGAGAGATTTTTAGGGAACACCCCCCAAATTACATATGGAGAGGAACAACTGTGTCAAGCCTTATTAACGTATTGTTTTGCAAAGTGTGAGAAGAAAAAAAAAAAGCATTGCCTTCTGCCCCAGGGTTACTGCTGGAAGAGAAAGACCAGCTGGGACCTCTTGTGGAATGCAAAGGAAGCTTAACATTTATCTGTTTCTGCTCTCGCTGGTATTTTTTGGAGGAGCTCTTAAAGTGTGCCTCTCCGAGAAACAAATAAACATCTAAGGAAGCTCTTTTGACTTAGCAGCAAGTTTCAGAAGGGCTGGTGGCTTTGCTATGTATCCTGAGGCTCATCAAACAGCCAGTCCCTAATGACTGAAGCTGAGGAGCCAGGAGAGGAGGACAGGCAGTGCTGCACGTGAGAAGCTCTGGTCTGCAACCTCCGTCACTTCTCCATTTCAATGACTCCCAGTGTAGAATAAAATTCACCAAGGGAAGCTCTCCACAATTCACTAACATAAATCACGTGTTGGGGGCACAGTACATGAAACTGCCTTGAGATTTGGAGCAGTTTGGGAAATGCATAACTCCAGCACACCGCTTTTGGCCAAGGCTTCTTGCTTCCTCTTGAAATGGGCAGGTGCCCACTGGTCCTGCCTGGGAGCACAACCCAGGCCAGTGGGCAGAGACTGGCCACAAATACATTCACACAAACTGAACGTGGGTATTAATAAACACACTGATTCCACCATAAGGGGGTTATATGACTCTTGTCCGATGTCTGGATCACACATTGTTACCAAACAAAGGAAATTATGCAAATACGTAACCCCAGAGGCAGAGTAATCATGATCCGCTCCTACTTGTGAATACTGGGCAAACACCTAATAACCAAAATTAATTACCTGCCTCTGCTCGTTTTGTTAAATGATCAAAGTAATACATCCAGTGGTTGCACATGAATGTGACTATTTGTTCAAAATTACATTTATACAGAAGTCGTGCAGGGCCTGCAGTATTTGTCATTAGCCACGTGTAAGTCACCTTACTGAGGGAATTGCTCCTAATTTCTTAGCACCAGCACTGCAGGATGCAGCTGAGCTTCTGTAATATTAAGGTGATGAGGCTCTGTAGCAGAGCAAGAGTAGAATCAATTCTTCTTAGAGTTCACCTCGGCCTCGTCGGCCCACCTGGCACACATGAAATATTTGTGAAATCAATTTCAGAATGACCAGGCAAGGTGCTGGAAGCACCACAGTCAGTTCAGCAGCTGGCTCTTCCAGGAACACTTTGGGAATGAGGATGGAAGTGTATAACTTCCCTTCCCACAGGATCTCTGCAGTGCATACAGTAACCCTCAATTCGAGATGCTGCTGTGCACACAGCCTCACACACTCCATCAAATGAACACTCTTTGGCCCTTTCAGCAGTAGCTGTGCAAAGCACCATTCTATAAGCTTAAATTTTCTGTCCTCATTTCTTCACCACTGTGCAATATTTTGGGTCAGCACTGAATCAAGCTGAGGTCCTTCAAAACCAGTTTTTCTGGAAAAAATGCAACCAGAACTGTGGATGTTGCTCCTGACTTTGGTTGTCTACAATGAGAACTATATTACCAATTCATAGGGAGTGGAAAACACAGAGCAAGGATACTTACAGGGCCTGGTTCCTGGGCCACTGAAGTCCTAAGGCAGCTTTCCCCTGTCTACAGTAGGCTTTGAAGGCAGGCTGCTAAAACTCCATCTCAGCAATCCAGTCCATTTTTGCTCCCAATAAGGCAGAAGAAGTTTCACAGACCTTAGCAAATCCAGCCCATGGTTTCAGTCTCCCTGTAAGAGCTTTGGATATGCCCTCCTGGCAAAGGAAAAGGAAAACTTTGCAATAAACGTATGGAATTCAGTTGGCTAGGAATTCTGATAAAAGCATATACAGAAGGAACTCGGTGTCAGTGCAGACCCTGTAAAACACATACAGAAATATTTATGTAGTTTCCCTTTCTTTCAGGAATTGTTTGTTGTTCTATTTGATCACAGTACTTCTCCAGCTTCCAATATTTTTGGATAATGTTCTTGCCTTCATTTGTAATCACTCTATTTGGTGTGGAAGATGGATTTTTCCAATTTTGTGCTATTATATACCTTAGCATGGAAAGGATTAGATGGGTTTTTCTTTTTCTGTTTAGTCATTATTTAACTGCTTGTGAGCTTCAGGGATTTATATCCCAGTAGGTCTAATTCCAGGATTATAGGTATCTAAATATCCAGTAAATCATTTAGTAGCATATAGGTTTAAGGCAACTCCAAATAACCCCTCCAGTTAGCTCTCCAGCTAAAAACTGAAGTTAGCCAGAAGCACTAGATTTGAGTAAGTTATTAAATAATGCAGAATCACTAATTTAGAGTCTGATTCTACTTGCTTCAAAGGTACTGATAAAATTTATACCCATTCCAGTGGAACATGGCAAGGTCCTCAAATCCTCTTGCTTTAAACACTTACCTTCTTCCTAGCCAAGCACTAATCAAAGTCTCCTCCTCCTCTGATTTAAGGACCAGCTCTCATTCCCATAACCATTGCATTTTTATTTAGACAAACACTGTCAGGTTGAGTTGACCCAAAATTTAGATTTATTAAAAATGAAATAAAATGAGCAACAGAAAGCTCTCTGTATTTGTTTTTCTAAATTCCAGTGAAAGCAGCTTCTTGGTTTGGACTTCAATTTTCCTTGGCATCATCTACAGCCTGAACATTGAAGCACTGTGCTCGTACATGAAAACAAATAGGGGGCAGACAAAAGTGAAAGAGAGTTATAGGTTTTCCTTGTTTGGGCTTGGGTGAAAAGTAAACACGTGGTATTGCAGATCAAAAGCAAATCTGGTTTCTTGCCATCTATCTTTCAGAATAATCGAAAGCAATACTAACAGCACAGATAAGGAGATCACTGGGTTTAACTGCCTTGTAATTTGCCCATGCTCCTTTAAACATGGCACAGAGAGCAATCCAGGCTTTGCCCTGGCAGAGGGGTGAGAACAACCACGGACTGGTGCCAGCTCCCACCGGGCGTGTCTGGGGTTTGTCCTGCTGGGTTCAGGTGAGGCACTGCTCCTCTGGCACCAGCAGTGCTGGAGAGGCACAGGTGTCTCAAGGTCGGGTTTCTGGTTTGGTTTGAGGTGTGTGAGGATGTTAAACCCATCCTTTCCTAGCGCTGACTGATTCTCCCTAACCTGTGAAAAAAGGTGCTTTTGTACCTGACATTTTCTTGCAGCACAGAGCATCCTGGAGCAGGTGGCTGCTGAGGGACACAAACCTCAGCACTCACCACACAGGGAACGAACCTGGCTGTTCTAACAGGGCCTGGAGGAACCAGGACTGGGGTGTGGTGAGGTGATAAAACTGAACATCCCTCCCACCCTTAAGGGTAAGAGCTTGTTTAAACTCTCTTTATATTGGGTGTGTCAGAGGTGTGGGCCTAGAGGATCTGCCATAGCCAGAATTAACATGTGTTCTTCTTCGGTAGAACAGATATAAAAAGGTCTTTTCTTTCCAGACAGAGACTTTCTGCCTGCACAAGTGTCAAGACAGAGTTCATTTCAGGCAAGCTCTGTGGTGAAGAGAAAGGTAAGGTTAGGTGAGGAGCCCTTCCCGTCAAACCAAACTTGAAGGAAGGCCAGGACTTCAGGGCTGGATTAGGACTGGGCACATCCCAGCACACAGGGCAGTGAGTAATGTGCATCACCTCAAGAAGGCTTTGAGTCTCAGAAACCACCTCGCATTTGCAGTTTCCTTCCTTATACAGTATTATATCGCTATTAGATTATATATTATATATAACATGTATACATACACACACACACACATATATATATAAGTAGATTATATTAGTTTTCTATGCACTATCTCCCATCCTTTGTGCTGGCTCAGTCAATTAGGCCAGTGGGTGAGCAGACAGTCACAGCTGCCCACACATCCACACACATCCTGCAAGGAATGAGCAACCAAACACGTAGGCTTGTTTACTCCTGCATGTCTGGATCCACCATCCAGATAGCCAAAAAAGGGGATAGCAGAACATTCAGTTCACTCATCTTTATCTCCTGGCCAAGAGAAATAAAGTCACCATGTAGGCTCCCTTTATTGACCACTCAATCTTCTCTGCAAGCCATTCCCTACTTATGGCCATGGTGTGTGTTCAGCTCTAGCCTTTTAAATGGCTTTGAGAAAGCTGATTTTTAAATGAATGGTCAGTGAAAATGGAGAAATAATATATTCCACTGGTGCCATGTCACCATGGTCCATCATTCATGAAATTTTATGTGTATCTAGACCCCGTCAACAGACCTGCTTCAAAGAGTGTGCAGGATCAGCAGTCTGTAGCTTCAGAGACAGACAACATCTAAATCCACCACCATTTCAGCAGCATCTCTGCCTGAATATGATAGATAAGGATTTCAGGAAGGCATGTCAAAGATAAAAGGAAAGCTACCCCTTGCTCTTGTTTAATTTCCCTTCCAATTTCCTAAAAGGCCTGTTGCGGGAATGACTGTCACCAGAAAGATACAGGGCCCAATTTACAGCCATTGCACAGAACTGCAATAAGCAGTTGCAGTCTATAATTTTCAAGTAACACCACATTTATGAAAACTGCAACAATCCCTTTTGCTGTGATTTGTGGACTCTGATGGCAGAATAGCCAACCTCTCTCCCAGGCAGCAGAGAGCAAGAAAAGAGAAAGATGAAGAAAACCAAACTGGCTGCTGCATCAGCATGTAGACTGCAAAATAAATAAAAAAAAGCCTTAAAAAGTGTTAATAAAATATCCGCTAAGAGTAGAAGGGGAGATTAGAGCTGACAAGTTGGCCATAGGGCCTTCTTCAGGCTCTTGCAGTTAGAACTGAGACAAGATGACAAGTTGAGAAGCTGAACTATGTTGACACGGTCTGCATTTTCATAGATTTCCTCCTCCTTTATTTATATTAAAAAAAGAATCTGAAAAATAAAAAGGATAGAATTCAAACAAAGGCCTGTAATACTGTGCAGCTCTTCCAAGCATCCTGTACCAGGCTTTGGAATAAATGCCAGAGTAACTGCAAGACCCATCACAGACAATGCGCTGTATTTACTGAGGAATCACCTCTAATTTTTTTCACCAAGGATTCTATTTGAGTGGAAAGACTTCAGCATGAGTTGGATGAAGTCCCAGATCATCTTGCAGTTTTTAGGGAGAGCAGTGTTACTACTACATGTGCGAACCAGAAAATACACTGGTTAAAGTTTATTATCATTTGGGTTTTTTCCAAAATCCTATCAAAATCAGCAGAAAAGCTTTTTTTAGGTCTAAGCCCTTTCGGAAAAATAGTTTAAATCTTTCTGAATTGGGACTGAAATTCTTGCAATAGGGACACACTCACGAAGAGTCAAACCCAGAGCTCCATGTTATCATCAATTCACTCATTTTGTGCTTCAGGCCACTTTAATGTTTTAAAGCTGAAGCATTTCCTCTTTTACCTCCAAAAAGCCACTCCATTGTTAAATAAATTATAACTACGCCTCTAATTTTGCCGTCTGGGAGTTTCTTTCCCAATTCAAGATTTGGGAACCAGGAGTTTTTCTATAAATTGCTCAGGCATAGGTAACAAAAGCGATTTTCCAAGTACGTCATTTTATTTTTATCATTATCACTATCATCATCAGCAGCAGCATTATTATTGTTATTATTGTCATGATCTTTTCTTTAGCATTTTAGCTGTTACCTCAGCGAGGTGAGCAGTGCTGCATAGCACGTAGTCTGTGCTTCCCCACTTCAGGAGAGCACAGCCACGCACAGATGAGAGGTCCAACAAGGAGTTTATCACAAGTGCATCTAGTATTGTTTCTAATCAGTGAACTGCAGCACAGCAGTGCAATGGAGCTGAAGGCTGGCAGGTTACAGAAGTGCTCCTCGTGCAGTAACAAGCATGTTTCAAGAGAACAGGTTTTTATTAGCTTCAGTCAGACTTTCAGTCACACAGCTGTTTTGATGTTCACTCCACCTCTGAGGGGGCAGTAGAAGGTTTAAATCTTAATCCCTTCTGAGCATAGAGGGCTTGAAAGGAAATGGAATACATTTGTCCTCACCATATTAGACACAAACAGAAAGCAAGGAAGACCCTCAGTAGAGTTTAGACCCCTGTAATGAGCTCTGCAATCCTAACCCTCAGCAGAAGAACTTAAGTCATTGGTCCCACTGGAGAAACAATGCCTGAAAGGGGTGAAATTCTGGTGAGGGCATTCTCATACATTTTTTGTTGAGGTTGTGTCAGGAAGGACTCCCTGTGGTGGAGCTGGCTTTAAGAATTGAGAATCCTCTGGGCTTTTGAGATATAAAAGGCTGGACCTGTTGCCAGCAATGCTCCTGCCTCAAGTTTCAAAGCCTAAGAAGGCCCTGGCCAGAGTTCATTCACTACTTCAGGTCAGCTCCTGCATAATGAAGTTCTAGACAAGTGGTAAATGATTGTCTGAAGGCTGCCAATTCCATCTGGGGGACACTGTCTCTGCACCGGAACATCCAGGATCAAAGGAGGCAAACCAGAAAGCTTTGGCAGCACAGCGGTGCTGAGGGACCAGGCAGACCAGGGCAGGAACAGCTTTCTTGCTCACTGGCTTCAGTCATTTTCCTACCCAAAGCACCAAAGGCTTCTTCAGACTCTCAGGTGGGACTCCTAATGAAAGAAGTTATGAAAAGGCAGAGTTTGATTCACCGAGCTGCCACACTGGCAACGCGTTTACACAACTTCTCCACCCAAAGTCAAGAGGTTTAATCTGTAAGGATAATTGTACCCCTTTGGCAAGGGTGGTACTGAACACTTGAAAAGGCAATCAAAGCAGGGAAAAAGAGAAAGCAACATCATTTTGGATAATTGGAGCAAAGAGGTAATACATACAGTGTCACAGGGAAGATTGCCCAATGCAATATGCATTTATTCTTATCTCAGAATTGTATTTATCGAAGTAAACCGTGCTTAAGTTAAAGGGATGAACATAAATCTTCTCTTATTGTAATTTTGCAACTCAAAGCAGCTGCTAATTATATTATAGATCTTCCAGAAGTATGTATAGTAATTACGAGTTTCAGCCACATTATCAGACTTGCAAATAGAGTTTGCTCTTTGCAAGCCTGTCAGGAGCAAAGGGTCAGACCAAAACCGGGGTAAATCAGCACAGACTCAAGAACTCAAGTGACAAATCCTAACTGTACTGGACTTACCTGATTTGCACTTGATGAAGACACCACCTTTAGGAAATACTCAGGCTTCCTTGCTGAACTCTTTCCTTTTGGGTGCTCACCCAAGTTACGAGTTATGTTGGGCTTTTCTGTGTGACCTCCTCACAGAAATGATCAGAGTCTGCCCTGGGCCCAAACTGAGTGTACTGGAATCAGTGACAGCTCACTTCAGGTCTTAAGACCTCCCAGAAATAAAAACTGATGCTATTGTCCTTAGAGTAGGAGAAAGTTCAAGGCCCACAAAGTCCGTGAGAAACCCTGGATACCACCTTCCACCATGGACAAATGGAAGCACCACTTTTTGTCAAAGAAATGCACAAAGAGGAAATATAGTGAAATAACCAAGGTATGGTTATACTACCCACTTTCTTCATATACTACAGCTGAAACTAAAAAACACTACCAGGCATAAATCTTAAGTATTATTTATATATGCACACATACATGGGAATAAACACTTGTATCATTAATTTGGTCTTTAAAACTGAGTTTCATATCAACTGGGCACTGGCTGGAGTTCTTAAACCAACAGGAATTATGTGGGCAAAAGACTGAAAGGTTGCCATGCAAGGTAGAGTTTTCAAAACCATTATGTGAATTATAAGCTGAACTTCCAACATGAAAAGATATTTCTTTACAAAATACTCTTAATTCCAATGTACTTCCATAGAAACTATAGAAGTACTAATATATATCTATTCAGAACTAAAATGAAACCATTATTCAAATCCCTACTTTCTCAAAAGAGTTATAGAAATGTAATAGTGAGTAAAATAATATACAAGTGATTAATATTTTCTGTTAGGCCAGTTGAGGCACTTAAATATCATAATCTCTTCCCACTTCAAGCACAACTTATTCTGTGAAGACACAAAACCAAAAGTATTTCCTTTGTGAATTACAAATTGCAAAACCTTTTGATACCTTTTACTGGAAAGGTTTAACATGAGTGCAAAGCCATATTATTAATGAAAATAACCATACAGTATTTTAAACAATTCATATTGCTTTGTAGCTTCAGCGTCTACTCATGCAAAGTACTGAGTTTCTTCCATTCTCATTGAGAATGAGTTGAAACAAAAGTGGAAAACACTCTCCCATGGCCAGATGGATGGGCAATGTCTTTTGTGCAACGTCCTCCTTGGGAAAAGATCCTAAATAAGAGTTTCAAGATTAATATCCAATTTCCAGGCTTTTACAGTACTTGGCAATCATTCAAATCTAAGAGTGAACCAAGGCAAAGATTAAAAAGCCAAAGGCCACAAACCTGTTCAAACTGGTATAGTGGGTTCAAAGTTTCCTCCAAGATCTTGAGCTATAGTTTCCACATATCACTGAAGAAAAAACCCAGGCAGCCCCACAGATAAGGTCCTATTTACTCTAGATGAACTGAAGAAGTGTAATGAATCACGCTTTGGACCTTGTTCTTTAGCTGTAATTAATACCTGATTATTTTGGTTACTCACTGAAGAGTGACTTCAGTATAACCCTTCAGAAATGTTGGAGCAAAATGACCTGGGGGACAAAAAGAAGGCAAAAAAAAAAGCTGCTGCTGCTAATGGGGAGAAGAATGGTGGGAAAATACTTATGTCTCCTTGCCAAAGTGAAAGTGCATTAAGGTACCTGCAGACACTGTTATTCCTGTTCTTGCTGAAAACTTATTGGGAATCCCACTGACTTTGGAGAATGCAGGGGAGAATGCTCACAAACAGGAGTGCATGTGTGAAAGAAAGCAGAGACAAGGAAGAAGTGGTAACGCAGAGTCCTTTCTTACCTGTGCTTGGCATCTGCAATCCCCTGGTGGTTACATCATCTTGACACAGGACTGGTTTTAGTTCTGTTACTGGATGTGATCCAGACCCTTGTGTTCTGACTCTCACCAATGGGAATGTCAATAGGATTCCTTCTTTCTTTCCAGCCATGCTACAGGAAAATAGTTATTTTGAGGAAGGCAAACCATTTAATTGTTCTCCTTTAAATAAAGCACAGTACAAGTCCATTTTATCATTCTAAAACTTGGGACTCCAAGCCTAATGAAGTCAGAATCGAAGAATCAGCATTTATTATGCTCCAGTAGCAGACTGTTACTTATATGACTGCTCATGAAAAATACCAGGTACTGAGCACAGCAGAGCAGAGTCTGAACACATAAGGAGGACCAGCAGAAGAGGAGATAGAATACAGGCTAAGTCAAATGCAGCTTTTTTTTAAAAAAAATCAGCTTCATTCTCCAATGACAACATACAGATCAACTTTTTCTTTTCCTTAGAGAAGCCAAAAAGTTTTTTCTCAGTCTGCAAAATATCTGTGTATCACTTGATGTTCTCAGTTCATTAAGTGATGAAATCCTACTCTGCACATTTACCAAGACCTAGGCTATGATACCTTCTGTCAAACTACTTTTCTGTAGCCTACAATTCCTTTCCTATTAAAGAACTAAACCAACCTTCTAATAGCAATGGAAACCCAAAAAATTTCAATAAGTATGAAATCATCTTATATTTGAAGATGAATATTTGTCCTTTGTACTGAGATTCACAAGAGTCTCATCTCTTGGCAGCTGACAAACAGTTGTCACAGCTGGGCAGGATCAAGTCCTGAAAAATGTGTGTAGAGCCTCAGCACATTGAACCAAGGTCATCAAGAAACCAGTTCAAAACAGGAAACATATCTAACTCCATGGATTATAAAGATTCCATGTAACTATGACAAGTGCTTACAGTAAATTCCAATATAAGGAACCTCCACCAATAGCTAGAGCCATGAGCTCTTTAAAAACAGGGTGGCATCACTTGATTCTTGGAATCAAGGGCACGTCTTAAATTGATGTGAGTGAACTGAAGGGTAAAAAAGCTGATATATTACCCATTCTTTTAGTCAGGTCTCATAGTTTTTATAGAAGCTTAGTAACAAGTCAGTTTTTATACTGTTGGGTCCCACTGCAGCACCTCATAAGAATCAGCTTTCTCAGCTGAACAGGCTGGCACTTTGCTGTGCACTCCCAAGGGTTTCACTGCCCTGTCCTCCCTGGACTGCCTGAGCAGGGCAGGTAAACAGCCACTGCCTTTCCCTGAGAGTGGCTCTTGCTGGCAGCTATTCCCAGTTCTGGAAAACAAATTGCAGACCATTATCAGCTCTTCTGGTAATTGCTGCAGGATGGAAACTCAGAGTGCAATAAATCACAACATCATTATCCTAAGGCCCAAATGGTCTGGCATATTTTTGCTTAAGATGGTTAATACAGAAGTGGTGTAGACTGCAATGGCAGACAAAAATATCCTATATTGACTAGCAGGCATGGGGGCTTTTTTAGAACTTGTTCAGATTATTCACAACACATTTTAAACTAATAAAAACAACGTTGTCTTTAGTTACAACATTCTCTTTTTAACTCTGTGGGAAGAAAATCCCTCAGTCTTTAAATAAGAGAGCCTTGAACTCTGCACAAGGCATTACATCTATTACTAAGGTATCACAGATAATGACTGTGGGCTAAAGGTTGGTGTATTTTCATCGCTTGTATTCTGTCTTTATGGCAAATGTGCTCAGCTATATCTCAGTATTTACATGGATGTCACATAATTTCCAGGAAAGTTTTTCATGCCTGGGCTAAAAGAAGTGAACTGGACTAAAGTTCTCCAAAATCCAATATACTACATAAACTTCAAAACTCAGAATTTAAAAGAAAGAAGCTGCAAAATCAGGTACTTTCAAACAATCATTAGGTCATGTGAATGGCAGCAAAATGATGGGATTTCCCTTGGGATATTCCAAGAACAAATACAATCCCTGAGCCAACAGGATTGGGGCATTTCAGGGAGGTGCAAGATAGGGAGCTTGTGTTCAAAAACACACATTTAATGTTCAGCCAAGGAGCAACATCAACAGCACTTGTGAATTTGCCAAGTGCCCAGAGAAAAGTGCAAGGATGGAGGGGAGGGAAAGGAAACAAATAAAAGGGGAGAGGAAAAATTATATATAATAGAATTTTGCTTCTCTCTCCAGTTTTAGACCAGCTCTTCAAAGCCAAAAGGTAATTCCACCCATTGCAGTATCTTCCATCTTGATCAGATTTAATCCATGAACAAGCAACTGGATTTCTACCAGACAACTGGAAACCTCCCAAAAAGCACAACCCTCTGATGTGCTTGCAACACTGGAATTAGATAAAACATTCACGAGACAGAGCCACAGGTTTAGTGGATGTGACTTTCATAAACGCTGGTGCTCGGAAAGAGCAGCTTTATAGGAAACATTTGCCCCTAGTCTACAGTCTCTGCTGAAATGAGTTTAAATTACCTCAGTATCAAATACATCTTTTTTTTAATTTTTTTGATGATGGCATTGTTACTGTTTTCGTCCAGTTAAAAAAATAAAAGGCTCTGCACAGCTTGTACTAAACAGGTTAGGATCATTATAACCAAATTTTGATTGAAATACTATTAATGATCTGTCCTGGGAATACAAAGTAAGATTTTTAGGTTGATAGCGTCTTTGTGATGGAAAGCACATCTTTTTAATTGGGTTCTTGGAGAAAATACTGTAAAGCTTGTTCATTTTATGTTTTAATCCAGACAACCCTGTGCACATGTACATGGCTGCAAATATTTCATTATGTTCATGACTACAGTAGGTACACTATGTAGGGAGAAAGCAGAGGACAGGGCAAGATAAGGCAATCTCCTATCAACCAAGAGCATGAAAGAGCTACTTGATGCTCCCATGACCAAAAGTAACCTCGAGACAGAGGCCATGGCACCATCAGTGCCAGCGGCCGTGTGAGCTGGGCTGGTCCCTGCCCTTCAGCCAGCAGGGATTTTCCTGACCCTTGTACAGCAATGCACCTCAGGTAGAGGAAGAAGTGTCAGGCTTTTCCTTTCCTGCTAATACTCAGAACTTTGTGCATTGAAAACAAGTGGTACCAGCAATGTGCCGAGCAGCTCTGTGCACAGGTAGATGCTCTGGCACGGGAACAACAAGGCTCCCTTATCTCAGAGGCAGGGCAGAACCATGGAGTGATCCCTATTTAATTGAGAGCTGACAGCTGTTTACATCACCGAGGATTTAGCTGCAGTGTAACTGCTCTTGTGACAAGCCGCGTACCTTTGAACATTGGACAGCTTACTTCCAAATCTTTTATGTTGTGACAGCCTCCCTAATCATTCAGAAAATAAATTGTGGAAGCTCCCAAATGGCATTTTCAAACATGACAGTTTTACTGCCTCCATCTTTACACCAGCTACCCCACAGTGACTACTGTTTTTGGAGTAGTTGGGGGTTTGGATTATATAAGAAGAAACAAAACAGGTTGCTGCTAGCACTCCTGACACAATAAGCACTGCCTCTTACACAGACTGAAAAACTACTTAATGTTGTGGAGTAGTCAGTAGTGGTGGCTCTTACACCACCATCTGTCTATGTAAATGCAACTTCTGCAGCTGGTGAGACCTAAGATAATATATTCAAATGCAGAGTAGTTGCTATCACTTTCCCGTTATTTCAGCGTTATCATAATGCTCAAATTAAATGAAAGTCAAAGCAGAACAATATGTCATGTCCACTCTGAATTTCAGGTATCAGAGAAAATAATGTAGACAGAACTTCTGTCTCTACAAAACATTTTGCTGATTGCAATTATATCAACAAAAATGAAATTCCTATTTACAAGAGTGGATACTGGCAGGGGAAATGCTAAACCAGCTTTGTTAATTCCAACACTGACAGAGATTCCAGTTTGCCAAATATCTGCATTGATTTCTGTGTCTCCCTCCAGCACTGAGCTCACTTATGGTGGCCAGTCTCACCAATAAGTTTATTGCTGAAAAAGAATAAATATTGTGGCAAAATTCAGCTAAAATCAGCAGTTCTTTTAGGCACTGGGGTGTAGAAGATGCAGCCTCTCCTCAACCTACTCATATTCTTCAGCCATGCCCTCAATTCCATTTTAGGCCAAAATCCAGAAGCACATCACAACCTAATCCTCTTGCTCATTTATTGCGGGAAGGAACCCAGGTGCATGGGCTGGATGGGAACTGAGACAGATGCCTGAGGCACTGGGATCTCCTGGCACATCCCCACTTCTGCAGGCCTTGCAGGACCAACCATAATCTCAGATATGAGGGTGATGAGTGCTGTGTAAGACCTACAACACCCCAGCACTTATCATGGACTTACTGCAGTTGGGGAGCTGAAAGGAGATGCAGAGACTGGATGAAGTCTATAGCTGCCATCTCGTTCCACCTTCCTCCCAGCACAGGGACATTGCCAACCACAGATCAAACTTGGCTCTGCCTGGGCAGGTCCTGGAAGCCTCCCTGGATGGATGGATGGTTCCAGGTCTCTCCGGGTGACCTGTTCCCAGCTGCACTGCCCTCTGAAATGCAGTGGGGGGTAGGAAGAGATGGAGAGTTTAGTAAAACTCACAGAACCAGACTTCTTAGACCTAGCCTAAATACCTTTACTTAGAACAGTAAACAGCTAATAAAAGAATTCTAACCTCTTGGTGCATAAGGGTTATGGTATTCCATGGACAACAGTGAAGCACTTAGTGCTTTATCTCTGCTGGTGGAATCATTTATCTGCAATGGCACCTCGAGAATGGTGGGTGTTGTCAGAAGGTCAAGGTCCAGCATCAGGGTATGTAACAAACATTAACCACTTCATCCCTCTTCACTGGGCAGTATTTTAATTTCATTTTTTATTGAGCTTGATTATCAGTTTATGACAGATGTAAATTACGGAAGAAGCAAACCTAGATCACCTCCTACAGGCCAAGGAGAGAGGAGACTTTTCCTTCACTGAATATTGTTATTCCTGAACCTCTGCACTCTGTTTCTAGTTTCAGCACCTTTAAAGAGCACTGAGTCCATCAGACTGTTCTAGCCATGCTGGATTGCAATTATTTATATTAGCATTAGATCATTATGGGATGATCTTCTAATACTCAGAACTTTGGGGCAAATAGCAGGCCCCCTCATAGATGTATAACAGCCAGGACAACTGGGCACTCCAGGAAATCAAATAAAAGGACACTTTTTTTGCCCACTTTATGCAATCAGAAACTACCTTTGCACATGAATCAAAATATTTCTTTTTTTCATTTCTTGGAAACCTTTTCTGCAAAATGGAGTTTATGCAGGCTATTGTAAAATACTGTGGGGGAAAGTGCAGATTAAAAGTATAATATATTCTCTTTACTGATCATGATCTGAGAGTTAAAGTGTGTTTGAAACATTGTGTTTTGCAATCCAGGCTATGTGATGAGTGATAAGCTATATAGTCATAATTAACAGTAGTGATAAATAAAATGTATTACATTCTGTACAGCCCTATTTGCATTGCAAAAATCCCTATTTAGATTACAATGAACTCTAAATTACAGAGAAAACAAGTTTTGGCTACATTTTGAGGCCCAGCAGGGAGGAAGGTATCGTTTGCCACCCCAGCAGAGGAATGCTGTTTACATCCAACTGGACTGTGCCCAGAGACTTTGCAGCTTTAACACACAAGGGGCTGCAAGCAGACCCTCGCAGTCCCTGTGCTTAGTGGGGTTTATTGGATGGCTGCAGGCTCCTGACTCAACACCAGAAGCTTTCAACAGTGCTTAACTTTCACAAAAGTGATTAGGGCTGGGGGGGTTAGGCTGGAGTTAACTCTACCCACGAGCCAAGCTTGGTGGGCAGGAGGCTGCCAGGTCACTGAAATGAAACCACTGTTGGTGTTTTCATAAAGAAACAAGTCTGTGGTTTCATTTTGGACAAGATGTAGATAAGGAGCAATAGGATATTTGCCTTAAACCTTTTCTTCTCTTTCCCCATAGAGAAAATATAGCAACATTCCAGGGGCTTGGATCACCCAGATCTCTGTCAATCTGAGCACCAGAGTGCGTATGGCACAGGCTGTGCTGATGGGCTTACCTGATCATCTCCTCTTAGAGTACTGTTAAGAAAAGACAAATGTTCACTCTCTGACAGGAGGTCACTTTTGCATATCTGTCACCATTATAAACTCTTCTGTTCTCTAAGTGGTGTTTTTATGAAGTTCCAAATTTATGCTCCCTTTCACTAAATGCACACACAGGGCTATTAGGAGAGAGGCAGCGTCAGCTCCGATGACATCAGGAAGGCAAGAATGTGTCTTTTATTGACCTGGCAGGGTAAGATCAGGTCTGGAAGTGGCACAGATTGTGAACAGAGATTTGGGGCCTGGTTGCCACCTTGTGTCACAACTCAGAGAATGTGATTAAGATCCCCAATTTCTTTTGGACATCCAGCTTCCCACAGCTTTTAGACACTTGCCTCCACAAACAATGACATAAAATATTCTTCCCTGTGGACTTCACAAGACATGAGCTGTCAGGAGTCCCACCTGAAGTCACCCAGAAAGTGAAGGTGGTGCAGAAGACACCAACCCTCTCCTCAGTCTCAGGTCCCTGTGCAAAGCCAGACTAGACCAGACCAGCAATGCAGCAGCTGCAGCAGAGACAATTTTTCTCTGTCCGCAAACACCCAGATCACCAGAGAGAGCCACAGTGCACATCATCCAGAACATCTAAGCTCCAGCCCATTCAATACTTAGGAACTTCAGTGTTGTTCAAACAGACTTGATATAGGAATTGCTTCTCCTCTCTTTGTCCAAAATAGCTTAAATGAGTTATTCTTCCAGATATGCTGCAATTTGCTTCTCTGGAGGAAAGAAAAAGAGGCAGGGCTGCCTTCAAAGGAAAAGGAATTTTCAGGCACGGTAGGGCATTTTTCCTTTTTGCTTTGGTGTGTATCATTGATATTAATGCTACTTTTCTCCATTTAGCCTTAAATTACAATCAAGAAGAAAGCGTTGGACTTTCAATTCTTGTTATAAATCAGCCCATATAATTTCAATTTAGGAGTCTAGCTTCAGATGCTTATTTTTCCTGCAAATATTTTCTATAAAAATTGGAGCTGGAATAAAAGCTTGACTGACCAGATATGATTCCTGTTCTCTGGAATGAAGTAGAACACTCCACCTCTCACCTGTGTGCTCATGGTGGCTTTGTTCTGCATCCTCCCATTTCTTGTTTCACTTGGGATCTGAAGTGCTGAAGAGGGCTGAGCACATGAATGCAAACAGCTTAAGAAACAAAACAAAGGAAAGAAAAAAAACAGGCTTGGTGCATAACCCGAAGGGTATCTACGCAATACGCAGGCACCCAAATCTTCTGGTTCAGGTGACAACAGAAAAAAGAAAACAACTTGTTAAAACATTACCTGGAGCAGAAGTTTCTAACTGTGTGCCAGGCGTGGTACGTGCTTGAGCAACTCTTTTCAATTAAGTTATCATCCCAGTGATGCCTCGTGGGTGGTGTGGCTCCGCGCTGTCCTCGGTGAGGGAGTGAGACGTTCCCCCACACGCCTTTGCACTAATTATTATCTCTGCTGTCCCGTGTGCTCATCCAGAGCCGTGCTCTCATCAGCCCAGCTCAGCACCCTGCCCAGGAACCGGATGACACTGATGCCTCAGTGACAAAAAAAAACAAAGGGAGATGCCACTCTCAGCTCCTAAATCTCCCAAAGTGCCTTCCCAGATTCCCTCGTGAGGCAGGCATGTGCCACCAGAGGTTGTATAAACCAGCAGCTCCCCAGTCAAAAATGAGTTTTCCATGCATTAGATTTCTAAAGTCAAAGACAGAATTTCTTAGCAGCTCCTGTGCTCCTTGGCTACCAATTCCCCATCTGCTGAAGGCAATGACAATGTAACAGAAAAACAGACAGATTTGTCCTGGAAAACAGGAAGACTTTCTGGCTGAATTAGCTTTTCCCTGCTGTCTCTAGAAACAAATCTCCCTAAAATATCAGCAACAAATCAATTTTACTGCTTTTCAGCAGAGAGCAAGGAAATTACCTTTTCTGATTTCAACCTTCTTCCAGTGTCACAAACCCATCAGGCCAAATAATCTCCTAAGAATTTACCATATGTTCAAATTGGAACCTGAAAATAGGCTTATTTTCTGTTTAGTCTAAATCCAAAGCCACAGAATGAAGTTTCTGTTCAAGGTACCTGAATCTGGAACTTCTCAAAAGTGAAGAGTTTAGCTCTGTACTTGTAGCTTTGTTTTTTGTTCCATTTCTAATGAAAGATAACTTAAAAAGTAAGGATTAATGTTTTATGGGGTAGTAATCTATAAAAAGCTCTGCATCCAAGGTATTAGAAAGCAATATAAATTCTTTTGTGGAAATGTAAACGGCATTTAAATGTAAGTAGGTATTATACCCAGTTGGTTAGATGGGGACAGTGAGAGTCTCTGACTGGCTTTCCTGAGAATCAGATAGGTCCCTAAATCATTAACTCAGTGTTAAATCATCTTAGAGATATAAATAAATTGAGAGACTATTCAGGGATGTCTTTCAGAATGTAAGTAGTTTCCAGATGAATGACTCATAAGATCAAAGTCAAGGAAGACACCCATTTAATTAGGGAGGAAAGTCTTGAGCAAATCTCAAAGACACTTTTACCAGGCACAAAACCTTCCCTGTGCCCTCTCCAGTTTCACCTGACTCTTCTGGAACACAGTTGCCCCAAACTACCCCAAAAAAAAAATGGAATGAGGTTGAAAAGCAGCTAATCTAGGAGTCCTCCTACAGATTCCAGAACACTGCAACCACCAATAAATATTCACAGGTTTTTTTACAGTGCAAATTATCCAACAGAACAGGTTTGCAATCAGAATCCAGCCTTATGCAAGTCAGCCTCTAAATTCCACAACTTCACCAGTCCTGCCCTTCAGCTGAACAAGTGGCCCAGGTTGGCAGTGCAGTACCCTGGGGTAATTGCATGGTTCCACAGATGATCTCTGTCCTGCACAGGGTATTTGCTGATGACATAATCTGTCACACTATTGAGGAACAACTCATCCTTGATGGTTGTTCAGAGCTAACCAGAAACCACAACATTCTTTTGCCATTCAAAAATAAGCAGCACTTTCTTTTTTTTCTCCAGACAGTCAATGCATTTCAGCTGATACCTTGGGCAGGACAAGTTAGACCCACTTGCCAGTGGATTTTTTGAAATTAAAAAAAAAAAAAAAAGGATGTATTCTTAAAGTCAACACCCAAAAACCTTCCCTGTGTATTACTGTGTTTTGCATGAATTAGGAAGTCTGGTAAGTCAGTAAGGAAAAACAATTATCTGTTCTATGAACTGATGTTTCCTCTGTCATAGTTATGAATTTGGTAGGTGTGTCTCCATTATGGAGTGGAAAAATCATGGTTCTACTTTACAGCATACCTGATTTTTATCCTAGCTGACTTTATTTCAGATATTTATAATTGCATTTCACAGTTGCTGTTAGTTTGGTTTAGTATCATGGCAATTCAAAACTGAATGTGCTCAGGGCTGAATTCTCCAGTTATATTTACATTGCTCATTTTTCTCACTCCCCATTGCAACCCAAGACCTTCTTTTCCTGACCATTCACTCTGCATCCATGCTGGACTGTCTCTAGGTCTCTTCTGGAGCAGAACAACCAGAATATGCTAAGTCTTTGCTTTGGTTTAGTTCTGTGATCTCCCCAGAATACAGAAGAGACAAGAGCACAGCCACTTTAAAGTGCTGCTTGCAATTTTCAGAGGCTATCACAAAATTCTTCTGAGAATCTGTTGCAAAAAGTGAAGTTCAAAAATTAACTGCAACTTGTCAAAATCTAGTGCATGAGTGCTTATAAAGTGATTCTCTTCCTTGGATCTGGCTGCTTGCAGCACTTTGGAATCTATTAATTTGACAGGAAGATAACGTTAATCTAAACTCAACTGTTACTTTCCTAAAATCCAATTAATCTTGTCAAGCAATATACAAAGTTTCCTTTTCCTAAAGCTGCAGAAACTAAATAAGGGAAGATATGGCCAAACTTCCAAGCCCTTTTCCAGGCAGCACTTGGCTCAAAAACTCTCTTCTGCTCCCTCTTGCATTGGTCCATGTTTTCTTTCATTCAGGAAATGTGCAAGTTAGCCTCATCTAAAAACTGACAAACAGGAAAATCTGTTGCATTGGCTTTTCCTTTGAAAATCACATTTACTCATCTCACATTCTTAACTAGAAAATATTCTCTGGATTTTCTAGAAAAATCATAGTCTGAATGAGGGAACTTTAAACATAATTGTGGTGTACTGTTAACTGTCTGGACTGAGCATATTTTGCTGAGAAACCACTGTCACCAACACCACTAGAAACCAGGAGAATCCCAACAGTGTGTAAGAGCGTAATGATGACAACTGAGACAGGACTTGTAAATAGCCTGTGCCAAGACTGGACACAGATTACTGTGATCTCTTCCAAACACATTTTCAGTCCTCATCTCTCTTCAACTGTAAAATACGAAGAAATAAGGATGAATAAGAGCAGGAGAACAAGAGACAGGCATTTCAGGGACCGTAGGGAACAACAAAGGAGTGCAAGTAAAACAGCATCTCAGAAAAAAAAAGACACATCAATAAAAGTAATTACATATTTTCCCTTTTTTTTTTGTACTTATCTAGTATGATCCTTTACTTTTCTATGCTTTGTTCAAGACAAAGGTATGACTACCCTGATCATTCACCTTTCTGTTACAGCTTTCTCCCAGTTTTGTAATTAAAATCAAGAAGATAGATACAGCATATCTAAAATCAGACATACAAAATGGGATTGCTGCATTGTATTCAGAAGCCCAGCATTGCACAGACACAAAAAACAAAGAAAAAATAGTTATCTGTTACCCTAATTTAAGGTGTGCAATTAGCAAAGCTGGAATGCAAACACTGTCTCTCCTCAAGTCACTGTGGGTGTATAGATGGATGACATATCTAATAAGAAGCTGAGCATCCAGCCACTAAGATGCTCCTATAAGCTGTATCACAATCCTCTTAAGGATTTAGGGAAATCAGAGGCTCAGCTTTGCCATCTGTGGCTTAATAAATATTTTCTTCGGAGGCTTTGTGCCTTGTTTTAGCAACCAAGGAAATAGTCATACAGTAATTTCTGAGACGTGGCATTACCATGAGCTCCTTTTTGTCTTTCCTCAACAGCCTCTTTTTGCAAGTGGATGACCTGTGGTAGCTGTGCTGGCATGAAGGAGGTGAAACACAGCTTCTGGGTTTCATTGCAAGACCCAGCAAGGCTGTGTTAGATCAAGGGTGTCTGTGCACTCTGAATCCCTGTCTTTGGGAGAGAAGTGTTAAAAGATTATCATGAAGGCAATATTGACAGGTCCTTTTGAGTGTCCAATGGACTTGAAAATCAGCAGGGTCTCACAGCAAAGCAGAGGGATCTCTGAGGAGCAATTCCCATGCTGACCTCTCACATCCTCAGCTCTGAGGAAAGTGATATATTGGAGATGAGTGTGTGAAAATTTTGGTGTAGCACAGAATCATCAAGGTTGGAAAAGACCTTCAAGATCATCAATTCAGCACCATGGTAATCACCCCTAAATCACATCCCCAAGTGCCAGACACCTCTTGAACACTTCCAGAGATGGTGACTCCAACACCTCCCCAGGCAACTTATTCCAATGCCTAACTGCTCTTTCAGGTTTTGGGGTTTTTTTTCTAATAGCTAAACTGAACCTCCTCTGGTGTAACTTAAGGCCATTCTTAAGGCCATTCCTTTTCATGCTCATGCTTGAGACATGGCAGAAGTGAATGAGCCCCATCTCACTACAACCTCCTTTCAAGTAGCAATGAGAGCAATGAGGTCTTCCCAGACTTCCCAACTGAGCAATGACTCAAAGGATCCAAAATAATTCCTTCCAGATACACTACTGCCACAGATACACTATTTTTCCAGTGCTGCTTAAGCAGCATCAGTAGACATAATGCAATTCTACAGTTTTGTAGCACAGTCAATGATGGACCTTTAGCTGGGGCTACTGACACCCAGGAATTCAAATTCTGCCCCCTCTAACTTCACTACCCATATTGCCGAGATCTGGAGCTTCAGAAGTATCCAAATCTGGGTTAGAATAAAGGAAATCAGAAGAATTTGGTCAGCTTTTCTAAGAGAAAGACAAACCAAGGAAATAAAGATGAATAGCATTTCCCTCTGGAGCTTTAGATGAAGATAAAGAGGGTTTGCATAGGCCAAAGGATGTGAGCATGGAAGGTGCTGGTATTTAAGTGGATGTGAGAAGGTTTCCTAGGGAACTCAAGAAAAATCAATAGTTTCCAAAGTTTTTACAAGAACCTGGAAAAGAGGGAGAGAAATATAAAAATATACATATAATAGCAAATGGGAAAAATATGTTATTGTATTGGCCCAGTGTTAAGAGCAAAAGACTGAGAGCCAGACGACCTAATCTCCAGTGCTGACTTTGTACGATGTCCTTGGTGCGTGATGTTGGTGAAGTTGCTGTCTCTCTCTGAGCCACAGATCCCCGTCACACGTGTGCTTCAGATGTCATCGAGGTGAAAGCCCTCTCTTCTTACTCATATTTCATATTTTGAGGGGTTTCATTTTCTGCTGCAGCCTGAAGCTATTAATATAAAGGCAAAACTGAATGGAAACTATAAAATATTGTTGGTCGATTTGATTTGATTCTTCAACAGGTTCAAAAGAGACAGTCCTCATAATCGCCCTGTTTTCAGAGAGAGATCCTGGGCTTGTGCACATCATAATTTTTTGTATTTTCATATAATATATTTTCATCAGAGCACTATTTTAACTTGAAAATACATTTTGAAGGGAGTTTCAATGTACTGCTCTTAGCACATGCAAATCTTAAAATGCATATCTGCAGTATTTCAAGAAGTGTTTTGTGGATAGAACTACACAGGAATCAAGTGCTGCCCATAGGATATTTTAGAAGTCTTTCTTTCCTGAAGAGCCATACTGTCGATTCCTTTGTACTACCATACATCAAAGAGGGGGAAAAAAGAAACAACAAATGGAATTCCTCTGAACAATTTGTTCTAGGAGAAGATCTGCCTTTGTCAAATGAATGCACCCCAGTCTGTAATTGTCAATTTTAAGGAATGACTGAGAGATGCCACTTATTTAAATTGAAACAAGTACTTTGCTCTGGAAAGCAGACCACAAGTAGGGACAGATTTGCAAATCAGCTGCCAAACCAATGCATGCAAAAGACAACAGCCTTTCCACTTCACATATCCGAACGGACAACTCTGACAGTTCCTATGTGCAGTTATGTGAACTGCACACATAATCATGGCAATTGCATGCAGAAATTGGATGCAAACTGCACAGTTAATTTGGTTTTTAAAAAAGGGAGTAACCTTGCAACACTATATACAGAGGAGTCAAGCAGTAATTACAACGTGCTCTTCAAAGCTCTTAGAGCAAACCCAGTGTTTCCATCCAGTTGTGCTAAAATATTTTCCAGCTGTCAATGTGCCTGCACACTGATACGAGGATACTTTATATTTTTTTACATCACCAGGGGAGATGGATGAATTTCAATTGCTTGACAGAATGCTTGTATGATATTTCTAAATGAAGGGTATCAACAGCAGCTTGTATTGCCGGTCTAAGGAGCTGTAGCAGAGCTCTCACCAGATCCATAACTGCATTAGAGGACACAGCAAAGAGTCAGTGGAGTCAGAGCAGTTTGCTAGGAAGGCCTCAGCTGGGACTGGGCATTTTGCCTGGGATGGCAAACTGAGGATTAAGGGCTCTATGGGACATGTGAACTCCACTCAAACACAAACACAAGCATGATTAAAATTTAGCAAACTATGATGTACGAGCCCTTGGGCAAAATCCAGTGGACACAGCTGTATTCATAGGCTGATACAAAGGAGAACTGTTAAACTTAACAGCAACTCAGCAGCTCAAAGAACAGAGAGGAGCTCAAGATCTCTCTGTGCTCCAAGTCTCAGTCTAAGGTGGCACTTCTTTCTCTCAACTACTCCACTCAACAGCTTTGACCATACAGTTACTGTGTGGAACCCTTTTTCCTATGGATCCACGCATTAGCAATTATAATTAGACCTATAAGAGGAAACAGCATTGTTCTTTCAAATACCAGATGTCTACACCTCTGTTTAGGTCATTTTAAGATGTTGGCTGAGGGCTGCACTTCAAGATCTGTGCTGATAATAAGAAAGAAGAAATTTGGAAACAATAAGGAAGATTAATGCAAAGGAAGGCATTCTCTGGAATGGCTGCAGAGAATCACATACAATGAAACACTCAACCGGTAGTAGAGGCACTGAAAAAACTGGAAATTTTAAGTATCGCCCAAGAAAATCAGAACTACTGCTGCCGGTTTTCTGCAGCAGGAAGAAGCCTGTAACTTCAGTCTCTGGGGGGAAACAAAAGCAATGGAGACATGCTGGTTATGAAACCTTCCCTTTATTTTCTCCAATTGAATCAACTTTATTGCTCTAAGGGAAAGCAAGAAACACACTTGGGAATAGTCATGGACAGCAGATGTGACAGCAGATTATAAGCTACCTCTACCCTAAAGAAAACCATTTTCAGGATAGTCACCTTGTTCTGATTTGATGGGAATACAGCAACCTCAGTGCTGCTCGTACAAAGAACCAAAGATCTCTTGGTACCACCCTTCATTTACACTTGCACATCACCTTGCTGCTAGAGTGGTACAGAACCACGCTGTTTTGGGTCACATGGCTTCACTTCGAAATAGGAGAAGTGCTTTTGGGCTGGCCAAAAAGGATATCAACATCCTTTTTTTTAAAATTTGAAATCCCATTGAAATTTGGCATTTGAAATTCCATTGAGTAGCATGGACTGGATAGGAACTTGTCTGGTCTCTGTTTTGTCTCTACACAGCATCCCTTGATAAACTCAACACTTAAACAGTCAGCCATCCTGAGAAACTAAGTATTTTAGGAAGAAATATATGAAGAAGCAATTCATGCTTTCCAAATAAACAGGAAAGTCTCTGCATTAAAACCCTGGTCCCTTCTCTTGACTCCCTTTTACACCCGTTCTTCCTACATCTGAGATTTCCATGGCTGCAAACAAGTGCTTGGCAGGCTTGTGCTCTGCCCTGAAGAGTAAATGACTGCAAGACAACTGGGAAAAACCACATTCCCAGTAGCCTAAGCAGCACATCTGCCTTGCATGTACTCTCCACAAAGCAATCCTGGCACTTCTCTTACCCCTCTGACTGAGGAATAATATTAGGAAAAGCACTATTATTCTGATGTGGATATGAACAGTCTTCACCATATCAGTGCACTGCAGGGCCTGAGCACAACTACAGGTAAAGAGCAGAGTAAAAGAGTCATCCTGGCAGTATCTCTGCCTCCTGCTGAGTCTCAGACAGGAGTAGACATTCACCTGTGTCAGAGTGGCACTGGAAGGCAGCTTTTTCCCTGAGATAGAGAGCTGAGAAACGCTGGATTACATGGTTGTCATCACTGCTTATTGGCTTTTGTTCTTTTCACATCGCCAGGCAGCAGCGAGTGGGGTGCCACAGTGCTGTGCTTGGATGGCTGAGGAGAAGCTCAGTGCTTGTTATTGCAGAAAGGCATTAAAAATAGCAAAAACAAACAAACAAAAAAAAAAAAAAAGAGGTAAAAGAAAAAGAGATAGAGCAGCTTTCCTCTTGGAGTACCAGAAGCCAGGTGCATAGCTGCTGACAATGATGACAAACAAATACTGGAAATATTTTGCATTTAATCAAAGTAATATTTAGAAATAGAGTCAAATTACCTTTCTGAAACCAATTACAATTCTCTTGGAACTGGTGCTGTGTTCATGGAATAAGGGCTTTTTCTACACCAGTAAAAATATGCAAAAGTATCAGTAGCAAAGATCATACTCTTGCATTCCTGTTTACATAGATTAGCACATGTGCCAGTAGAAGCTTTAATTCTTGTAATGAGGTTTTTCACAGGGTAAGGAAAATCCAGACAAAAATATGATTGGCAAAAACTACCTTTAATATACTATGAAAATACCTGTGATATTTGATTATGTGGCATTAACTAACTAGGGCTTATCTTGCTATTATTCTCCTCTTGTGGCTGGTGAAAATCTCAGACTAGAGACTTCACATGAAAACAGAGGGCTGTGTAATTTTTCAAGAATATACAGCATTCTGCATACTGCAAATACTTTGGGTATTCTAAAGCAGAGCATGCTGCATGCTGGCAAAAACAGAGATTCAGAGGAAACAACAGTAATCATGAAACTATACCAAGTAATAAGAGCTAAACTAGTCAAAACCCAAACGGAAGAAAATTACAAAGGTTTATGCCTTTACCAAACAGTAACTATGGCAACTCACACCTCTTCCACCTGAAACTTTTACCAAAACACCTTCCTGTGCCAGCGCATTTCACTGCTTAGGGGAAGACTGGGGGGTTTTATGTGTATTTGAAAGCAGCCTTGGGCAGTGAGAGGTTGATCCAGTCACACAGAGTGGTCTGGGGGGCACTAAGTGTGGACACTGTGCTTTTATCCCTCGTGGAAGCCCTCCTTGATGTGGGGACTCTGTTCCACAGTGTGGTCAGTGTAAAATCTGGCTCAGTTACAGGTGAGGTATTTTCTTATCTGCACCAAGCCTCCCAGACTACCAGCTCAACCAAAAAAGCTTCTGGACTGCCCTCAAGCCCCACCTTGGATTCAAGGATGACTCTGACCAGTCCTCACCTTTCTAGAAGGACAACACATTGCTCTAATGCACATAATTCCAGGTTTATCTTATCTACAAACACTTTATCATGCAACATTTATAGAGTTTCATTCTGCATTTTTTTCTTATTTCATTGTATTTATCTGTGTGCTGTTTTAAAAATATTTTTAATAAGATTCCAAGGCAGACTTCTATGTAAGGGAAACAGAGCCAAAGAGACTCCCTGTCCAGTTTCCCAGGGAGACAGAAAGCCACATTTCAAGCATTTCCCTTAAATAATAATTAAAAAAAAAAAACCAAAAAACTTTAAAAATTAACCAATTGCAAGTCAAAATTTATCATGACAGACAAGTCAGCTGGTGCACTGTCCTAGCTCTAACCACTTCAGGAAAGCAGCAACATTTAGACCAGGTGAGGCACCGTCCCCACTCTGTTGCAACCTCTTTTATGGAATCTTGCAACAGCTGAGGTTTTTTAAAGTGTTGCTTAAATCAAGAGACTGCACATGAACCCAAGCTTAGGTGATTTTTGTGTTGGCTTTTGCTTAAGTTTGAATTTCTAGTCCATATGGCCATAAAGAAAAACTGGAAAATGTTAGGTGAATGCTTTTATATGAAAAGAGCCAACAATTTAAAAAAAAAATCTCAGTATCATTATTCGTTATATTCTTGGTGCATGTTTTTTTATTTGTTAGAGGTAAGCAAACATTAAATTCAAACAGAACAAATAAAAAAGAAATCTTTTAAAGCATGTTCCTAAAGCTCTCTGAAACTTTAACATAACACAGTGTGCTGAAGCTGGCAAAGCACTGCCTCAGTGAAAATCAGAGGCAATTTCAATACAATTAGCAAGGCTGGAAAAGAGGCAAGGATGGAGCAAGAGGATCTTTCCTTATCTTAAGAATCATTCCATCTTCAGATTGCTCTGCCTGCAAGCTCTCCTGCAAGGACAATGCTTAAAATAAGATTCAAAATTCCCTGGGCAGCAATTGCCTTTTTTTCCTTTTTTTTGTTTTGTTTCTACCTGCCCCTCAGTGACTGCACAGAGACCTGTGCAGTGGAGTACTCTTCAAGGCTTGGGGATCAAAGCGTTAAATACAATTAAAATAGAATATGAAATTCACTACTAGGAGCACACTTAAAACACATTGTAAGAGATTGAAAGATAAACTTGTTCTTTCCCCTGGCTGATATCTTTTTCACTCACAACACTAAGTTAAATTGGTTGAAAACAGTGCTCCTTTCTCCTCTGAAAATACACAGAGCATAATAAAAAATGTAACTTGCAATCAGCCCCTTGATGTTTTTAAGGTAGTAGCAGGAACTGATACTGCCCAGAGCAGCAATGAGTTTCTGGGTCCCACACGTGGTAAGAGAAACTGAAACAAGGGATGCATGGAAAATCCATTAGCAGAAACCTACGTGGAGACAAAACATTTTGGTTTTTGACAGATCTCTAGAGCTCCAAGCACAGCATGTTAATGTTTATGATAGAAGTCAGTCAGTCTCCAAGCTTATGTTATTTTGTTTTGGTAAAAGAATATGAGATGTTAGAATAATTACTGGTATTTTTACTGAGTAACTCTTCTTTGGAGCTTCTCTCAAGTGTAGCTGGTTTTAATTTGTGGAACGAGGGTGGGCATAGCTTCACATTTATAATTCTCTAATTGAGAGCATTTCCCTCACAGAGAACAATAACATAACATTTAATTCTTAGAAGTTTTCAAACTGGATATTTTGATTGTGGTTGGGAAATTCCAGAGTGGGTGTTTTGGTGTTTTTTTTCCTAAGTCCTCTGCTTTTCCAGCATGACTGAATCCAAAATGTTTGTACCATTAAGATGACAGATGACACGGCCCAAAGGCAAACACACAGGATCATCTGTCAGGTGCTTGGCTCTGCTGTGGTTTACTGAGTGCTTTGCCAGCAAGTCTTAGCACCTTTGTGTGCTTCTGTTTCCTTACCTGTAAAATTGAGATAATGGCACATACCCTCTTTGTTACAAGCTTTGGCATCTCTTCTCTATAAAAGTGCTACACAGCACTAGAATACAAATATAAATGCTTAGATAACCCTATCTCACTATATGTGAAGGAGAGTTGGTTGAGGAAGGAATAGTAACCTTTGTCTCAAGGGATCTGGGGTTGATTTTGGTTTCTAGTCTCTATTCATTTCTTTTTACCTTCCAGAATTGCCTGAAACATCTGCTGAATTGGCACAATGCGAATGGAGAGATTCCACCTCATCCTAATTTTGTCCTGATGCAAAACTGTCAATGTCTGGTGTTTTCAAAGACAACAATTTTTTTCTGAGTGCCAGGAATAATCTCCTGCTCTTTGACTCAATCTGTAAGCCCACAGGGTTATGTATTTATTTACTTATTTATTTTGATGTCTCCAAAATAGCAATGCATGTTGCTCTACCAGACTGCACGCTGTAAAACAGTGGAAGCAAATAAACTGCAATTGTTAATGTTAATTGGTCTTACTTTACCATGTCATTTCCAATTTTTTTCAAAATGGAGATTAAAAAGGGTTGGAGAAAAAGCTGTGATTTTGTCATAAGCAATCCAGTTAGTGGAGTGAACTGAAGGGATTTGATTGTTCAAGCTCTGCACAACCAACGAACCGCACAAATTCACATTAATCTGTCTGTCCACACCCCCTCAGCCTTGTCTGCATAGACTGAGGCTCCTACACACAGCAATGGTGGAGGCCTCTGAGTGTGCAGACCCATGTGCAGAAGGGCCACACTGCCTTGCACACTTTGTACCACTCATCCAGGGCACAAACCTCTGAAAGTGTAGGTGCTCAAATGTCCATAAGCACATAGCCCAGCGAGGCTTCTGGTGACCTGCTCAGGCCAAGAGGTGAAGACAATTTTGACTTTTCACTTGTGGATGACATGAGGCTTGCTTGTGGAAAACTTCCAGTAATAAAACCCAAGAAACACAGTATCTTGCAGATTTGAGAAGCTCCTGTGAACTAAAAACCAGCTCAACTCACCTACCCTCCAGGACCAAGGCAGAGCTGCATCCCCACAGCACTCGCTGAGTGTGGTCCCCAAACTGAATTTAAAAGACCCAAAGGAGAATGTTCCAGCCTAAATGACCTCATCCATTCAGGATGTTTTCATTAATATCCTGCTTCAATTTTCCAGTTGATAGTTTCATTGGTATTATTCTTAGCAATCCCTTAATAAAACCCCATATTGTTTTTTCCTAGCACCATGGTGTTTATGCCTCTCACATTCCTACTCAGTCGTATCCTCGCGCCCTCAGTTTCAGCAGTTCTCAGAAACTGAGCCACTGTCACATGGATGCACATAAACACATCCACACATGGACACATAAACTTGGTGATTTTCTCTGAATTCTCACTCAGCCTCATCTGAGGCGTCCACTCTTGAGAGAGGTTATCATTGGGATCCAAAATTCCTGCCTCCTGCCCATCCTCTTTGGGACTTTCTTGTTGCCGTGTCACTGCACCACAAATTTTTATTTCATTTTCTGTCATCTATCACCTCAGGTCTCTGTCAGCAAAATTTTCTTCTAGATTTCTCTCTCAGAATGAGGTTTTCCTCACGTATTGGCTTCTCATTTTCCATATTGCACAGCACTGGACTGTTTCCTGTTCATATGCCCGTCCACTGTAGCTCTGTTTGGACATACCTGGCCAGCTCCATTGTCCTCTCCATCTCCCACATGACTGCCATCTAAAGATATTGTTAGCACAGCCTGCTTTTGGGTCACTGCCAGTAGCTAAGAATCAACATAAATCCCATCTTGGTGCCATCCTCTGCTGAACACCTCCCCAAAACACCACACGTTGCTGTTAATAATTATCCTTCAACCAGTTTGCAGTCCTTGCAACACAATGTTTATACCCAAACCAATGTGTAAACTTGTTTTGCAAGCAAGAATGTCATGAGAAACCACATCAAATGCGTTACTAAAATCATCAGTAGATCCAGCAAATTGTCTTTGGTCCACTGGTTTTGCAATTCTGTTTTCCAAAAGAACTTTGGAAAATCTATTTTTTTTATTCTTATTTTTTGCTGCTGAGGCTCATTTTTTCCTTCTTCTGTAAAAAAAATTTGTATAGTTGTTCCCTTTTTCCATTCCTGAATTCCTGCTAAGATACTCCTAAGACCTTTCACTAATTACTTAGGAAGACAATATTTGCCATAGTTTACCCTGTATCATGAAAGCTGGTGATAAAGTTGATGTTTATTGCAGCTGTGAAGCAGATGTGGGCCCTGAACTCTGAGATTTTTTGTTCCCTCTGTGTAACACAAGTCCAGATTTTTAGGGAAATGTATATGCCAACAGTTACTAAAGTGTGTCACCTGAAAAGCCTAAATATTTGTCTTTTGGGGAGAACAGGATTTACCTATAATACCTCAGCAAGCCCAGAACAGGACATCAGCTTCCCTAGACTTGAGTAAGGCTTCTGGCACAGATGAAAGTCAGATATCACAAGGGCACCTTGAGTTTTCTAGGTAGCAGGCACCTCGATAATACTGGCAGGAGACTGAATTATTCACAGCTGGAACTCTTTTGGCCCCATATGCAGATCAGGAGGCTACAAAATCCCCAAACGACGATGTGACTGCAGAAGCAGAACAATCACAGACTGCCCGCTCATAGCATTCAAGGCCACACATTTTGTCCTATTTCATGGAAAAAGAAAACTTGTCAGTACAGGAGAGGAGATCAGGGCTGGAAACAGGCTAAAAAAATAAAATATATATATGCTTTGTTAGAGAAGATTCAAGCTCCCAAACCCACTAACAGTAAAATTTACTTCACCTTCAAAATATATGTAATTCTGTCTAGAAATCAATTGCAGGGAAATGGAAAAAGGATATGCACAGACGGCACGATCATATGGCCAACATATGGAAATAAAACAGAATAGCTACTGGTTTTTAAGCTCCACAAGAGCGATGAATTGAAGATGAGTGAGAGACCCCTTTCTCACTCTATTTATTTCACCAAATACCCAATGCTTCCCCAGCCCTCATGGCACTTGCAGCACTTTCTCTGTCCTTCAGATATCTGCCACTTTTAACTCCTAAGAAGTCTCAGACTGTTCCATAAGTACTCTAACTATTTTCCTGAGCAAAATCACACAAAGAAGTAGCAGATGAAAGGCAACAGAAGTATTGGCACGCAGCTTCCTAAAAAAATCTCCACAACAACCTCGCCATCAGCACTGGGCTCATTCTTAGAGCTAGATGGATAGAGCACCATGTGAGCATCACTGTGCACACACACACCCAACGTGTTTATTAACCACACACAAGTAAAAGCCTGTTAAAATCGCAACGTATCTGAAGCCCAGGCGAAATGTTTTAATTAAAGGAAACATATTTTCCTCATTAATACAGTGTAAGATATATCAACGACCATGACATACTCCCATGGCATGTTATTTTCTTCTCTCTGTGTGAACATCTGTACATTTCCCCAGAAGCTGAATTTGACACATGTGATGCAGGAACAGAAATATCTCTTCAGTGGAAGTCTAAAGCAAACAGATGTGTCAAGCATCTGCCAACAAGTTATGAGGAAGTTACTCCCGCTCCAGGACATAACCACCTATGCTCTTCTCCTTAGAGGAAAGCCTGGTTTTTGTGGAAAAGACAGTTCCATACTATGAGTTGGGGATGGAAGGGACCTTTGGAGATAGTTGAGTGCAGCCCTTCTGTCCAAGCAGGGTCAGTTACAGCAGGTTGCTCTGGAGTGTGTCCTGAGAGCAACCAGTGGTGTTCTGAGACCTTCCAACGATGGAGACTCCATGCACACCCTGGGTAACGCATTACAGTGTTTGACCACCCTCATATTGAAAAAACCACATTGTATTTAAACTGCATTTCCTGTATTTCAACTTGTGCAGCACTGAGAAGAGTGGCTCTGCCTCCTACTCTCTCCACCATCTGATATTGATACAAGCTGGCAAAACATCCCTTCAGCCTTCTTTTCTGCAGTTTGGACAGCCTCAGCTCTCTTTGCCTCTCCCCATGTGTCAGATTCTTCTGCCTCCTAATCAACTCTGTAGCCCTTCACTGGACTGGCTGCAGTACCTCCAACTCTTTCTTGTACTGGGAGCCCACGTCTGGACACAGATCCTGGATGTGTTTCTCTAGCACTGAGCAGAAGGTAATAATCCCTCCTCAGCCTGATGACCACACTCCTCCTCACACAGCCCAGGATGCTGTTGACCTCTGCTGCAGAGGCACAGAGCTGACCCATGGTCAGCTTGTCACCCACCCACAGCCCAGTGTCCTTGTGTGAGACCTCCATCTTCTGGGTAGCTCTGGTTTACAGGGACATTGTTTTCAAATCTGCATATCTAAGCTCAAGCTCATAAATCCATATTGGGCATCAAAATAAAAGCAGGTTTCTATTCCGAGGCACAGCACACCTACAGCTCCCAATGGAGAAAAGTGGAAGTGTTATGATTAAAGCCCTATTTCATGTTTCCAGGTCGCCTGCAGCAAAGCCTTCATCATCAAATTGTGTATAAACGGAGTCTCTGTAAGATGCTACATTTCAACTAAGCTCTAACAAGAACCACTCAAGAGAAAAGTGCATTTCCTTCCAGTTTATTCCTTTGGTTTCAAATGTGATAAGTTACAAACCTATTGTAAGATAGCTACCACACAACACAGGGGCACACAGCTCTAAGATAATTCATCCTAAACTAGTGATCTATATGGAAGGTTAGATAATGCTGCATTATACATGAGAATATCAGTCTCTTTATGAACAGCCCCCCACTGCCATGTGCTGGGAGGGCTGAATTAGACATGATGAACATAATAAAGCAAAGGCACCTGTATTTAGGGTATCTTTGAAAAAGCACTTGCTCATCCCTGCACTTTGAATAGGTACCTGCATCCATTCCCTTATTAACCACCTCAGACCTCCATCATTCTTAAAATCTCATGTTAAGGCGAATAGCAAAAAAGAGAAAAATAAGATCTTACTGCTAAAGCCAAATTTCTGGCCCCTGGGGTGCCTACTTGCACAAGCTAGTTGAAGAATGTAAATGCAGAAATGAGCACTACAGAAATGCCTATGGATGAGGAAATAATATCATGAATTTTGTTATGCCAAGTGAGACCCTATTTATAAACAGACAAAAAGCTTCTTGGTATGAAAGTGATGGGAGGCAAGACATTGTTCATTGTACAAATGAGTGCAAAATATGATAAAAAGGAACTGTAGGGCTCTCAAGAAGAATAATGCATGTGCCATTATCATTTTGACACCAAAGACAGTAGCACATTCATCTCTGACTTGCAGAGAACCTGTTCCTACCCTTTGTGAGTCCTGTGAGAGGTTAAGTACGTGGTATGTTTTTGGGGTAGGTCTTTGCGAGATCCTGGAGTTCCTCATCAACAGCATGATCAAAGACAGGACTTGAGTATAATAAGGCAGATTTGGTGGAGAGGCACAAGAGTCATGATTTGAATGTGCCAGATCTTGGTCTCTGTGTGCCAGAGACATTTCACATGCTCACATTGCCTGGAAAGGCATGGTAGGAAAGGCACAAAAAGGGCAGGAGGCAGACAGCAGTCAGTACTTCAGAGAGCAGTGACCAATGTGAGTTTATACTCCAGAGGCTCAAAAATCCCAACCAGCTGGGAGTAGTAGGGTGAGTTGACTTGATGCTGCCACAGCATTCACTCAGAACTGGGGCAGTCATGCTTTCTGTACCAGTCTGTAAAGCCACACAAAGCTCCAGGTGATTTAAGGAAAGCTAAGGCCAGTTGTGTTCCATCAATACCCTGTTCAAGCCAGATGCTGGTGCCTATACCTCCCCACTGCCAAGGAGCAGCTGCTTTTGGAGGCTGAAGAACACTTTCAGATGGAGAATATCTCCAAGAAGGTATCAAAGTTGCTCTGGAGGACTGTGGTGCCTTCACATCCGCTGTACAATACATACACACATCGAGTTTAACTTTCCCAAGGACATTGATGGGACTTGGAAATCAAATCCCATTCAGAAGGTACACTCCACACACAGTGCTACACCAGCCACTGCAGACATCTGTAAACAAGGGACAGTGGCTGAGACGCTGAGTTTGCAATGCTAAATATATTTGTTGTTCTCTGTCATTGCTTTAATAGGAGCCACTATAAAGACGTTCAGCCACTGACTTTTTCCTGTTGCACTTTCCTAACCTTGTCAATCTTTGAGTTTGGGATTATAGCAGTGAGTAGTTTATCTCCTCTGAAGGAGTAACAAAATGCCGCGGCTTTCAGACCTCTTATCTCACAGACCCTTATCTTTGTTACTTCCAATTGTGCCTGGGGAAAGGATGAGGAGCAGATGAACACCCAGGAATTTAGCACGTTATTAGTATTTTGTTTAACCTAGGGGCAAGGAACAAAACAAGTGAGCTGAGTGCTGTGAAGTAGTGCTTAACTTTCTCTCCCCATCTCTGAATCTCGCACATTAAAGGATGGTGTTGCCGTTTGATACCTGCTGCTGCTAAGAGAATGCATAATGATAAAACCACCAGCTAAGCTCTTACATCATTTTACAATCAGGCATCTCAAAAACTGTTTATCTGATCAGCACCAAATTCTGTCAGAGCGTTGACATGTGCATTTCTAAATAATTTCAGTATGTCAACCTGAATAGACACACAGAATCAGAGAGTTAATTATCTTTGACAACTTTGCCAGCTAATTTCCTATTTATATGTACCAAACTAGGGGCCTCTTTTATCCTTCCTTGTCACAAAGAGTTTATCAATCAAATCAAGGCCTAAAATTGGCTGCCAAGGCAGTCTGCCATACCAAAGGGGAGTTTATCTGTTTGAAATCTTTCCGACTACCTAATGACAGCAACATTGACATGAAACATAATAGGCATTGTTTTTTGTTGTTCTTTCTCTCTCCCTGCCCCCTTCCCTTTCCTACCCACGGACCTTGCCTCTTTGGGAGAAGGTGCAGCTCTGACCAGTCCCTCCCCTGCCCTCCTGCGGTTCCCGATTCCCAAACATGCCTGTGTGTGGATGCAGCTGTCAGGACCGGGTTTGGGATACACACAGATCACCTCCGGATTCGAGCTGACAGAACCTGCCCGTGTCAACTCCATCCTTGTCTCTGCCAATTCCAGCACATTTGTTGAGGAATATGAACAATGTTAAAAACTACCCGCTCCTGCTGGCAGGCATTAGATGGTGGAGCTTTCGGTGCATGTTGTCACTACTTTTCCCTGACAGGCAGTTATGTTTTACTTTAATAGCCATATATCTCCTCTCCAGCTCCCTTTAACGGGGTGGAATCTTACAAGGGTACCAAGAGGTTGTCACTTTGTCTGTGCATGCTGGTGTTATCCCTCATCAGGGAACTCCCCCTTACACACACCATATAAAAACATGCTGCATCCCACAGCAAAGGCAACGGAAAAAAACCACGGTTCTTGCTGATACCTTGCTAGGATTTTCCTTCTCATCCTGGCTGGGAAAAGGCTAAGCATTTAAGAGGTGGATCCTGATGGTCAGCTGAACCCACACAGCCAATTTCTTTGTCGGAGTATGCTGGAAGTGACAAGATTCTTCACACACAATGCTCATAATCAATCATGCCTCTCTTACTAGTTAAATAAATAAAAATATAGAACTCTTTAAAATTTTGAATTGTTGCTTAGACAGTCACCACTCCTAGACCAGGCTACACAGGGAAAATGATCTATTATGTGAGAAAAGGATAAAACACAGTGCTGCATGTATTCTTGGAGATGGAAACATTTCTTTCTCACCAATGCAGCCATGCCATCCTAAGATGGAAAACACTTTTCTGCTGTGTGGAGGAGATAAAATGTGTTCTCTAGTGATCTCCATGGTCTCTGAGTATCTCAAGGCTGTTCTCCCCAAAATGAGCCACAGAGTTAGAATCACACTCTTTTAATATTCTACTAAACTCTTAAATCTGAAGACATTTTCTGTCTTTAGAAAGTGTCTGCCGTACTAATTCCAGACTTTTATCCCAAAAGCAACTTCTCACTCCACCAGTTTCACAACATGATGGGTACTGTCCAAGCCAGTACCCCTGGCTGGAAGAGAAGCAGCTGAGCTTGTATTCTTTCTTTCTGTAGTTGAAGTAGGCATCCAAGATAGGCACCCTGCCCCTTACAGGAAGAGGTCTCACAGAAGGTACAAAGCATCTGGAATGAAATGACTCATTGCAATGAGGTCTTGAAAGCAGATTTTATGTTATTTTATTACTTACTATCTAAAAGAAGAGGTGAGAGGGGGAAAAATGACTGGCAGATTCTTTAATGTCACCCAAAAGCCTCAAGGGCCCAATTAATCAGGAAATATGTTTGGCTTTTGGACTTCAGTTGCCCATTCCCTGGGGCTTCTGCAGTGCGGGGGCTGGACATATGTTACTTGCTCACGCTCTAAGAAATTATATTTGCATGGGGAGTGATACCTGCTAGTCCAGAATTAAGATGTCAAGACCTTCTCTCATTCAAATGCCAGCACTCTCAGCTGGAATGCGTCTGGAGAGGGCCCATAACCCAGTCGAACAGCTTGGTTCATAACCTTCGCCCTTCCCACGAGAGTCTGAGGGAAGATCCAGCTGTTTGGGTAACACAGTGGAATAGGAAATTGGAGACCACACATTCTTACACCCTCCTCAGTTCTCACTGTAGAATATAAAGTGACTCACCACAAAATAACCCAGGT
The DNA here is from genome assembly GCA_013397815.1 of Aleadryas rufinucha. Lineage (NCBI taxonomy): Eukaryota > Metazoa > Chordata > Aves > Passeriformes > Aleadryas > Aleadryas rufinucha. Next base: position 620,072 of record VZTH01018022.1, read on the forward strand.
AATCAGAAAAAAGATTTCACGAACGCGTGAAACTGATACTGATTCCTCTCCAGGCCTGCTGAGTCAGTGGAGAAGCCTTTTCCATTTTTCAAATCAATGGCAAAACTATAGCAGGAAGGGTATTTCATTCTCCCTGGGTATAAAAACCTGGAATGGTTTCATGCTTCTAAAGCTCTGCTAGTTTCTTTGGAAACAATCAACATCAACTCTAAAGTTTATGAGGTTTTCTCATCTGGGTTGCCTGTCCAGAAGATTTGGAACTTTTCAAAGGTGCCAGAAAAATCAAGTTATTCAGGATAATTAAAGGCTGTCTTGTATTCATAGAAAATACTCAGGCAGCCTAGAGGAACTTTCTACAACTTATTCTGGGACGCACAAATAAACTTTTCATCTGCAGCTGTTCCAAGGATCCTACACTTCAGAAGGTAAAACAGCAACTGCTGGATTGCTTTGATCTACTGAGCCTCATAGCAAATCCCTGTTCCAAGATCCCAGTGCCTGCAGTGTGGCATGTTTTTGAGAAAAGCAGCTCTGGAACAGACCTATACAGAGACAGGTGTACTCAAAAACATTCAGTGTGCTCCAGGAAACTTCCAGCGATGGATCTCACACTCCAGCAGAAGAAAAAATGGCTCATGACACAGCTGAGGAGTGATAGTGTGGGTTAATGTTGTCTGTGCTATGGCTAGTATTTTTATTTCCTTGTCCCTGGAAGATAAAAACTCAACAATATTCTTAAATATGGGGTGAAATTATTATATCCAGACCCCAGAGAACAATTCTTGGTGATTAATCCTGCTGCCCTGGTTGCCAGCAGTCCTGGAGTGCTGTGAAGGGCTCCTTGGAGTTAGCGAAGGATTGCTAAGGTTTCACCAAACTCACAGAAAAGTCACAGGCAGGAAACATTGAACAGCAAAGTTCTCCTCTTTTCACAGCATTAATAAAATCACAGTTGCAATAGTAAAAGGTCTCACCAAAGAACCAATTCCCAGCAGGGAACGCTCATAAAAAGGAGGAGATGAGCTCTGGATGTTGCCTTTGCCGAGGCTCCCAGCACACACTGTTGGTGATGCAGATCCTTATCCAGTAGAAGCTGGGCAGAGATCAGCAATTCATTTCACATTAGCTGGTATTGAACATCAGTCATTACAACCAGCACAGCCCAGATTTGAGCCAGTGACCCGAGGGTGAAAGGCTGCAGCTTCCCAGGCCCATGATCATTATGTTTTGACACAACCAATTATTCAAAAACAGTCACTCAGAGCTCAATTAAAATTTCGGTAACTTAACCTTTTCTTTGCTTCTCCCTTTGTCTCCCGCACATCCTGTCCCCCAGTTTAAATAAACTGAACACTTTGTCACTGCACTGTATAATTCTGTATTCAAACTGTCAGGACCTACCGTGGTCACCTCTGTCACTGTCTCTGCCAATCCCAACGCGCTCGCTCAAGCCTCTGAACAGCATTAAATGCTCTCCCTGACAGACACTTTGATAACATCACCAAGCACACACATTGAGGCAAATTCCTTCTGACAGCATTCACTCAACAAGCTGAAAGCTAAGGAGGGATACGGATTTGTTTTAGTTACTTTGCTTGTGTGATAGATGTTATAATTGACTCTCTGTCTAATACCAAAAAGCTATTGTTAAGTTTCACGGCCTTTGAAGATTCACATTTGTAGCAGCAAACCTCTCAAATGAACACATTTAGCAATGACTGCACTTTTCAGTGATTTCTTAATGTTGCCAAACAGCAGCACTGAATATTTATAGAGTTCCTGTTAAAAAATTACACATATCATTGCTTGTTTTTGCTTTGATCTAGAATTTATTGTCTATGAAGTAAAAAAAAAAAAAGACAGACAGCCCCCTCTCTCTTGTACACCTCCAGTGCACACTGGCTGCTTAAGACTGTGTAGAGGCAGGTCATCTCAGACTCCCAATCCAATTAAATTAATGCAACCTGTCGGACAACATGGAATCATTATTGCTGCAACCATTCTAACATTTATCACATCCACACAATCATCCATCAGAAACTAAATGCTTGAGTCTTCTACTCTGTGTTCACCATAACAGATTGTCATATTTTTTTTCTCCAGCAAGAGCAAATTATTACAAACAGACTCTACAGCACTGTGCCCACCCCCCGTGCCACCAGCGCTGCAGTTTAACAAGTGGTGCTCCTGCCCTGAGAGCTTCCTGCCAAAACAAACATCCCTTGAGCCCTTAGGGAGTGGTGAAGGACAGGGACTGACAGAAGCTCCTGGGGATGCCACCAAAGGTGAGGTGCATGGCTGGGTAAATCACCAGCTGCAGGGACAGCTTGAGCCAGAAGGACTCTCCACCTCTCTGTTACGTGGTGGGAACCTGGCAGGGAAGAAGTGCAAAAAGCTGCTAATAGCAGGGTAGAAGTTTATGTCAAAATAGGTCTCTGTTCAACTTCCATCGATTTAGAGTCCCTTAATCACAACTACCAACATGTAATTTGCAATACCACGGATGCCACCTTTGGATTTGGCCCAGGAGGTAACTTTCTAACAGGGTCATGGGTTTCCCTGTTTCCTGAGAACAGGGATACAGCAAACCCTGGTGCAGAACACACACTTTTCACTCTGTTGTTTCTGAGAGGCAGCTCTGAGGAGAATGTCTCTGATGGAAAAAGCTAAAATAATCCACTCTACAAACACTGATACTGCTATATCCACTTTCTGAACTGCTGTTCCTCCCATTTCTCTTTGCAACAGGGATGAAGTCAGTCATTTTGGACTTCTACCTGCCAGGAAAATGATAATGAACTGACTAAAAGTGCTCTGATGGTTGCCTGCTGCCCCAAGCAGCACACATGGCTCCCAGTGTTCCAGAGGATGTGCCTGATGCCAGTGCTTTCAGTACTCTACATGACCCAGCAGAATCCTGCTCTTTAAGGCAGCCACAAAGTGCTCAGCAACCACAGCATTCCTGACTCCAGGCTGCTGAATTTACTGGTCCGTGAGATGTGATGAAAGCACCTATGCAACTTAAGTTTTGTGATTTTGAAAATAAAAATAAAAAACAAATTGCAGTTGGCGTTTACTTCCCACTCCCGGATTTGTTCCCTTCATTACCATTGTGGATCATTCTCACAATAAACTTCACAATACCCTCATCTTCATTAGCTCTCCAGGCTAAGCTTTTTAATAGCTACAGTGACACAAACAAAGGCACCATCAGTGTGCCTCGGGGAGAGGCCAGTCTGGCATTTTAAACAATCTGACCACAAGCTGCACATGTTTCCTATAGAGCTACTGAAGAGTGTGAGCAGAAAGGACAATTTTACTGTACCACTTTCACATAATCAGTTCTTTAAATTATCTTTCTTCTTTTATCATAATGATTTTTTTAATCTTGAGATTGATTTTACATGAAAACCTCTCACTACCCTTTTAGGAGTACGCAACATAACAGTTTGGTTTAATAACTATTGTAGTTCCCTAGACTATCTCAAGCACAGACAATAGCCCTACTCTGATGAAATATAACCAAAGATTGATGACAGAGTTGGCATCCTCGCGTCTTATGTTCCAGGTAGGTGAGGTGCTGTCATTTTGATTCTAAACGTGGCGTTGCAAGTTGTGTGTACCCCATTGCCATAGTAAATAATGTGTTCATGTTTCCACTGATAAACACTTCTTTTGGAGTTTATTCTGTAAATTGCTCATAAGCATCTGCTTGAAGTTTGGTGGAAGAGTTGAAGAAAGCATGATTTTAAAGAATAATAATAATAAAAATAAAACATTTCATCTCATTTAAACTACAAGAGTATTAAAAAACCACAAGTTAAGCAGTTTGTGAAGCTTAAATGTTCCGGGGTATGGGTATAATACTTCATGAAAGTCCTTCTCTCAGTGTACACTTCTGTAAAATGCATAACAATACCTGCTTAAATTCAAATTTACCCAGGAGACCAGAATGTCTCCGAATTGCTCGTCTGCCTTATCATGCAAATGTTTTATTTATCCTACAAACATTCTTATGGATAAATAATACACAGTTTAAAATATATAATATACTTTAAATACATGTGCAGTGTTAGAGAGCATAAAGATTGTGGATTAGATTTTCTGGGCCAGTGTAAAGTGAGAAACTTCATTCACTCCTGCACCATTTGTTCAGACGTACAGTAGAATCTGTAAAATAGGTCTGTGGATTTTTTACAGATTATGGCCTTGATAGACACATTCAATATGTCCTTTCTAGGAATAAACTTGTGGGTATGCATTGCTGAGTTTCCCTGAGTTTCGAATGAATGGTAAAGAAGATGTTGCTGCACAGGTTAATGATTGAACTTCCTCAGTCCTGAGTAGCTTTTCAGCACATTCAATCTCAAATTAAAACCATTTGCCACCAGTGTCTCTCAGTGAATGAAAAGATCAAAGACATTTACTTGAACTCTTTATATAGATGATATGAGCATTAATTTGTTGTCTTGTCTATTAGCTCTGCATTAAAAAAAAAAAAAAGACTATGAATCCATAATGAGATTAAATGGCATTTTCCTTCTTGGGGAGCAGAGCATATATAACAGAAAAGAAGACAGGACACATTCTGTATTTGACCCTTATGTCAAAGGACACTAACCAAAATTAAGTGGATCTGTATAATTAATCCCCACTATCACAAGTAGCTTTAAACAAAAGAGATTTCATAAATGATTGAAAGCAAAGCTCTACATTTCCTTTTCCTAGTGATAACACCATTAATTTAAAAAAACCTAGATCTCATCAACTCTATAACAACGCTATCTTCATTTTGACCATGCAAAAAACTTATTTTAAAAACAGATTTTATTTTACACATCAGCACCAGCTTCAGGACAATGCACGCATACTGTAATTTGTCCTGTTAAATGGGATGTAAATGAGGTGTGGGTTCTACTTGGGTTTTGTACCTCCTGAGGAACTAAGAACAAGCTATATATCATAGGGATTTGGGACAGGGCTTCAAGGAAACCAGAGCAAGGCTGAGGAACCCTAAAGATTGCACTCTAAGTCCCAAAAATCTATCATTGGTAAGGCAAGTCCTACCCACAGTACAGACACACTCCCAGTGTCTCATTTGACAGAATAAAGGACAAAAATTGTATCTTTTCTAAGTAATTCTGTTTTCTGCTGATGAGACAAACGACATCTTGTTGTCTGTCTGCCAAGAAGGATCTGTTACACTTTACTCACTCCCATTTCTCTATCCTGTTTTGTAGATTCTGTCCTCATTGAGTGTGCTCATTGCTACATAGGTGTAATAATTATCAAATTATAATTGTATACCAAGTTAATATTTATGTATCTATAATTATTAGCTGAGTTCATTTTTAGAAGATATTAATAATACTCATACCTTTTTGTCCACTGTTCCTAAGTGGATCCCTCTGCTATCTCCTCCAGATGTCCCAGGAAAGAAACTTCACAACTCTAACTTATTCTCTGAGCAAAAATACAGTAAATTCATACACTACAAACACCTGGCAGTCGACAGCTTAAGTACAGTTCTGGAGATGTAGGATTTTTCACCTCCAAATGCAGACTTTTTTCCCTGTCTGCTAAATGCAGATCTAAAAGCAAAGGGAATGGAGAATAGATCCCAAACTACCTGGAAAGTCACAACCGGCAGATAAGCACCTTGTAGACTGTAAAGTAGCACAGATATTTATTTATTTGCTTGAAACAGTCCAAGCAGCCTCTCACTCATGAATTCTTCTAGTTCATTGCAACCCTTGGAACCAAAGTTGTTTATTTTTAGTAATAACAACCAACAGCAATCAACAACACAGCTCACCATCCCAAGTCCGGTATGATCCAAATACAACAATGAAATTGGATTTTGGGAACATTTCAAATCTCATCCTCAGCTGCCACAAGTCAGAATAGTTCTATTCTAGCAAGAGAGTTGAGTTGATTTTTGTCACCTGAGAATCTGACCCTGTAACCCCATATACACGAAGGAAATCTAACATTATATCAGGCAACCCGTTAACCAGCTCTTTGTTTTTCTCTCTGATATCCTGTCTCTTCAATAGCTGCAAGCAACTAAGTGCCCACCACTTGTTTGAACAACCAAACCAAAATAATTACAAATGCATGTTACACTACAACAACTGCATATTAACAAAGGCTTGGGGCCAATTAATCATTACACCATCAATATCTAATTTGCATAAAACTATTCTCTTTAAAGACTCCATGTTTGGGGTGACAGGGTTACCTCATTGATTATGTAAATTCTCCATCAAGCTTTGCAGAAACAGTCAAAAGAAATAAAAAGGCTTGTCCGTTCCAGCCAACATCCTACTGCTATCAGGCAAGACAAAATTAGGGGGTAAAAGGAGAGGAAGAAGAAGAGAAGCAGCAATGTAGACTTAAGTTTTAAAAGGCTGGGCTACAGTTCAGACTTAGGAACATAAAACTGCAAAAAAATGAATCCAGAGTACAGCAACTAAGAAGGCACTGGGGGACTTAATTCTTTACAGTCATGTCATTTCACAAACTCCAATTAAACAGTTTAAAACCAGTGTCATACTTTTCCATTTTACCTAGAGCTTCCTTACAGGTACATCCTAAAAGGAGATATATGCCTCCTAAACCAAAGTCCTGCAGATGAACCCACCAATAACATGATGCATTCCCCCTTGGGAGCCAGGATATTCATTTGCTTGAAGATTTTCTGGAAAATGCTGGCTTTCTTAAATTAGCAAATTTCTCCTTGAATGTTATGAAGAATTCTCACACTGACTGTGGGTGACAATTATAATTGCAATATTTTTCCACTTGCACAACTGGGCTGTGAATTAAACAGGCCGTGAGCTCAAACCATTCCTGCCTGGCTCTGCAGCCTAAAGCTGTTGTCCCATCACATACAGCCCAGACACCCAAAATCATGGCCATGGCACAGCTCAGTGTCACCAGCCAGCTGCTGGGACAAGGCAAAATGAGCAAAGGACTGCCTGCTTCTGCATCCTGAACAGAAATAACAGTGTTTCTTGGCTCCACTTTTGGGGTGATGCATGGAAATTAAGACTGGTCTTTTCCCCCAGGCCTGTGCAAATTGGGAAGTGCTGTATATTATTCTTTCAGGAATGTTTTTTCCTTCAGTGACCAGGAATTAATAGTCATTATAAAAGCAGGTCTCCTGCAGGATAATTAAAACTCTTTTTTTATAGTAAAAGAAAGGCACAGCTTCATCTTTCCTCAGAGTGAGATAACAACATGAAGACAAAATAAGCCTTCATCTCTGGAGGCTGGGATTCTCTATGGCTGCAGGCTTTTAGTGCTGCAGTGGGGTGGGCAGCAAGATAGAGAACAGCTAGGCCAGGTGCTGCACTATCCAAAGTACACATACCCACAGAAGAGGCCAAATATTTGGAAATTCAAAATAGCAAGAGTAAAAGCAACAAGGCCACCGTGTAGGGAAAGCAGAAGACTTCCCATGGCAAGTAGTGAAAAAAAATGCACCAGTGTAGCATATGTTATACCTGCAAAATACTTCATGCTCTATTCTCCATGGAGGGCTTTTCAACACCAAAATGGGGGACAAGGTGAAGAGAAGGGAGTTTAAAGTGCAAGCTGCACTCTCTGCTCCAAAAAGCACACTATGCTGATTCAAAAAAAACATTTTCAAAAATGCCTGTGGGTAAATTTGAGCTGCCCACAGCTCCCCAGGGGCAGTCGAACTTGCTGTCGAGCCATTTATGTGGATTTCAGTCAAATTCTAATTTTAGTGTTCATTAAACATGGGTAATTCCCAAGCCAATCCCTGCATCACCTAGTACACATAATACCTCTACAATATAGGTCATCCTAGCTTAGAAAACATATACAGACATCAAAGTGCAACCATTTCATTATAAGTATTAGCTTTATAAATAATTATGAACTTCTTAATTCCTTACAAGATGCTGTATAATCACAAATGTCTAAAAAAAATCCTTACAATAGGAAGAGGGTGGGAGGTTATGGTATATAGGAGTGTGTGTGTACATATATATACAAACCACCCACATACAGGTGTTAGAGAAAGAAGAGAGGTCTAAATAGGAGCCAACTTCAGGCAGAAGGGAGGATGTTTCCTTGAAACATGTTGAAGACAAAGACCAAGCCTGGTTTCTGCTTCCACCAAAAGAAAGCCTCAAACCTGCTGTACTAATAGGTGTTCTCAGCTTACTCCATTGCTCTAAGGAGCTCTCCTGTGCAGGAAGGTCCCAACCAGCCAAGGAGCTGCTGGTTTCAGGTGCCTTCGAGACACTGGGTTTGCAGTAGGACATGGCAGCAAAGCTGTGAGTATCCTGAACCAAAGTTTACAGCTCAGGGAAGCTCTCCACAGAAGAGTGTGGAGTACAGCCTCATCCTTCCTTCCCCTTTTCCCTCACCCTCTCCAGTCCTGTGACACTGAGGCTGCAGGGCAAACGCTCCACTCTGTGTCTACACCAAAATGTGGCATTTCTTTTGTGTGTCACACAGGAGGAACATGTTTTTACTCATTTGTTGGATGCTGCAACAGGGATATAGAGACATTTGTGCTCTCAGCAGCTCTCTGGAACTTGCGTGACCAGGCTGAGCCCTGGTACTGCAGAGGGAACAATTTCACGTCTCCACAGAAATGAAATAGGAAGGAGATACTTCAGCACTGTACTAGATTATGCCAGAACTCATAAAATAATTAAAACTAGCCAATTATGTCAGTCCAGAGAAGTCTGACAAGCACAAAGCAGGGAAGAAGTTGTAACACTGGATGCAGGACTCTACTGAAATGAACCCTACAAGAGGATACGCTTCCCAAAGAACGTGGATATATAATTCAATATTAAACACTGTTATTTTATCAAAAGCATGGAAATCTCTGGTGAGCTTCAGAGAACTATAAAGATGCTATCTTGGAGCCAGACAAAGGCTGAGCTGGGAAGAAATGGATCTCAGAGCAATAATGAAATTCAGTCCATTTTTTGACAGCTTGCAAGGGGATCTGTCTGGGTCTCGCCAAAGGAGGGCTCTTGGTCACAGGGGCCAGGCTGGCCCTGACACAGCCCAGAGTCACTCTGCACTGGGCAGCAGGTGCAAACACCTCTGACTGCTTCAGATGGCCCAAAGAAGCCTCCTCCAGAACAACTCTCCATGAGAATCATTATTTCCTTTGAGCAATATCTGCTATTAATCCAATACCAGCATTTTAAAAATGCACCCTTGCCCAGCATTAATGTGAGAGAGTGGATTAAATATAGTTTGACTGCTTGCATTTTAACAGCTCCATAGCTAATGTTGTTTATGGGCTGTTGGGTTTCTTTTTATTAATTTATATTGATTTTAAGTGCTCAGAAAAGCAAATCCTGATGGAATGAGCTGGAGCCAGGCGCAGCACTGATCAGCAGTAGGCACACATCCCTGCACTGCTGCCAGGGGAACTCATTTGCAGCGAGCACACACCTGCTCCTCCACTGCCAGGGCCCCTCAATGTGAGCCTGTTTCTCGAGCCAAAGCAGACCTCAGTTTTCCACAAGGTGAGCCAGCAGCATCCTAGAGACCAGGCTGGGGTTACCCTGTTTCTCTCGGTCTCAGTCTATCCTAAGAGTGCTTTTCATGCTCCTTGCAAAACTCAAGGTAGAAACACGCAGGTTTCCACTTGAGAACAAAAAAAAACCCCAATGGTTATTGCAAGAATATGGCAGAAATTGAACAAAAATACTGAAGTCCCAAGCAATTCACAAAATCTCTGCACTGAGCTGGCCATGAAGTAATAGCAATTTGCACAGGAACTCCAGAGCTGCACAGTTCATGGCCAACTGCTTTCTATCACCTAGAAACAAATCCAGACCCTCGTTCCATCCTCTCCCTCAACACTTTTGCTCAGCTGGTGACTTATACAATCACACAACCTCGCCATTCCTAGGCAATTCAGGGTAAATGAGGCTAATCACTGCTGCTCAGTACAGCTGACTCTTATCCCTTCTCCAATCTTACTTAGGAAATTGCAGTGGGATTGATTATTTGGGATGGGATTTCAACCCCTCACACTCCTTGCTAGGTCACATGTCGTGGTTTATTTATATCTACCTCAGTCATCCTAAGGACAAGTGGAAATTTGTCAGGGCATTCGGACAGAGTAAGAGTCGAGTCAAATGTAAAGGACATTTTTAGATTTCTTTCTGCCCTGGACCTTCACTTGCCCTGGATCTGGCTGCTTTTGTGAAGTTATTGGCTAAACCAACCTTGCCACTTGCAGTAGTACAAAGAATGTAAACAGAAAGTTGTGATTGATACTGAGAGCATTGCTAATTAGCTCAGAAGGACACAATTAGTAAAGAAGGAACCAGAGGGTAAAATGGAGGGAGAAGGAAATGCAGCTATTTATGAATCCAAAGAATGTATAAATAAAACAGATAACAAATAGGGGTGGAAAGAGGAAGAGAATTGAAAACCACAGATAGAAATGAGAAACTAAGAACCGTAGAAAAGTGATAAGAGAGGTAAAAGGTTTTAAGGGCAGCAGAATTAACAGCAATAAGGATTTATTTTTAGTGTGCTAAAAACATATGGAATCCTAAGAATGAAATGAAAAGACGCCAAAAGGCAGACATGTTCACTAACAGTAACAAGCTTTGTTTAAGGCTGCAAGAGGCACAAACATTGGCAAATTGACAAATATTTACAAAATATCACTTGCAAAGTGAAACAAACATCTAAGTTGGGCAAAGTAAAATGTGCTGAAATGTCTCTTCCACACAAGAAAAGATTTTAGGCAGCTCTCCTCACACAGGGAATGCTGTGATCTTTTCAGGCTATAAAGCCTGCACAGAAACTCTGCTTCTCTATTAATCTGTGTGGAAGCTCCCACCATCCAAGCCATGTGCTAATGGGAATGCCATCACTGCTGCAAGGTGCACTTGAGCCAATGCTAACAGAACACAGGAAAAATAAACAGATGGAGAAATCCAGAATATCTTTCTGATCCAGTCGTGTGATTACATAGCATTTCTTCTGTCTCTTGTTTTTCCAGTTTGTAAAATGAGGAAATAAGCATCCCTCTCTGGAATGTTTTTTAAGTTAGGGAATCACCTGAGATGCTCTAGGACTGGTACTTTAAGAGTGCTATGCACAATGCTATACAGTATCTAAACCACCTTTCTCAGGGAAGAAGGATTTACCCATCACATACAAGCACCACATACGTTTCACAGCACGTCAAGGACAAAAAAAAAGAGCAGAAGGAAAAAAAAATCCACTGAGCCCATTTAGATTTTCCAGAAAAATCAAAAGGGTGTATGCCCCACAGCTCCTGACAGCCAGTGGGCACTGAGAACCTACAGCCCTTTCAAAAGCTCAGCTTCAATATTTCTTGGTTTCAACCCAATGAATTCTGCAAAGAAATGAGTAAATACCTCACTTCAGTTCCTATCATCTCAGCTTCCCTCTCTTCCTGGCAGCCCAATACTGAATTCATTAAATTTCATTAAAATATACATCTGGTTCCTGCTTTTACAAGGCTATGAAATCTGCAGGTCTTTGCAGACCAAAATCAGCTGTTCCCTGTTTAATACAGCCCTTCTGGCACATGGACTCTAGATTTGAGTCAATGATCCCCCTTACTCAGCTGACAGGCAGCAGGTTCCTGGGGTACGAGCACTAGGTCAGCTAAAGATTGTGGAAGATTAAGGTTGGCCTGATGATGATGATGATGAAGTTTGGAGCTCTGGTACTAGAAAACTACAACTCCCATAAGACATCCTGGCAGTCAGGGTAGAAGCAGATTACACGTCAAAGGGACCCAAAACTTAATTTGGTTCTAAAAACCACAAACTCAAGAAGTCCAAGTAGAAACAAGACACTTTATTTGCTTTCCCCAGTGGAGGATGAATCTTTTTGTGATAATAATGAAATTTCCCCTCAGAAAATTCCATAAATCATGTTTTTTATTAAAAAAAAAATTTAGAAAACTGTGGTAAAAACTTCCAACAGTAATTGGATCCCTTGCAGGATGCTCCATGCACTTGCTTTGTCTGTATTCACTCTCAATCACATGTGGCTGGATTGAGTTGCATTGACACTGACAAACATTTCTTTTGGCAGATCCAAAATACATCATTTTGACTTGGGAGAGGCTCTGGTAAGATAGGTTCAGAGGCACTTGACATTTCTTCTCAAGGCTACAAGGAAGCAATGTGCTTCTTCCTTTCTTCCTCTGAAACCAAATGGCTGGGGCTCATATCTCGGATGTGGAAAATTGAGGTTTAATTCCCACCCTCACGCAAGTGTCAGTAAAAAACTCTTACAAGTGACTGCTCACTGATGGACATTCCCAGGCTATGGTCTGTCAGAATCTCCTATTTGATACTGATAAAGCAACTCTACATAGTAGGAAGAGCAAGTGTGCAGTGCCTAAAGCTGCACTGCACTTTGTAAGGCACGTGTACAGATCACACTGGGAAGTGAGGGTGAAACACGATAACGCTGAATTCTCATTGTCCTTCACTCCTGTAATGTAAAGTCGAGAAGCTTAGGAAATTATTCTTACCCTGAAAATGTAAAGATTACTATCACCCTTTTAAAGAATGAGCACTTAACCTTATTTGTAAAGGCTAAAAAAATCCCCAACCCACCACAACCCCACTGTACAGACAGACACGGCTGCCACCACCAGCAAACCCCAGCTTCTCCTTGGAGTTAGATAAAGGTCGTGCCTTTGCTACCCTGATTCAAAGTTTCTGTACCTCGAGAGCGGCTGTTTTCCACCTCCTGTGACCTTGAGAAATGCTGTTCCCTCCAGGCATGCCAATAGCTGTAAAACAGGGAGTGCAGTAGGAAATGGATATGGATAGAGTGAAAGTGATTCTGTTGTCCTTTCACACACCCTCCGTGAGATGTTGAATGTGTTTGAATGTGATCCATCAAGACATTGATCCCTTGGGGAAGTGGAGATGTGTAAGGAAACTTCAAGTGCTTTCTAACCAGATCTACCTCCAGGACAATGCACTGAGCAGTACAGTAAGAAGATACATATATTATCGATAGTCCCATGTCATGGGACAAGTCACAGCAGAGGTGAGGGGAAATCAGATGTGTTCTGGGGCTCTGGAGGTTATACAGTCACTCAAAACAATTTCTCCTTGAGAAGTCGTGAGCAAACCGCTCTGTTGTGGTCTCTTTAGCAACTCTGTGCTAAACTCAGCTAGAGGAAAAGGACAGAACAATACATTTTAATAGAACACTTTACAGGAAACACTGCAGAGAGGGTATTCTATTTTGAAGCTGCCAAATTCCATAATTAAAACAAAAAATGTACGGTTAGCTATAAGAATTAAAACAAAAAATGTACAATTAGCCATAAGAATTTTCTGCTTATGTTTAAGAATCAAAGAATTAAATCAAAATCCTTAAAAGCCATCACTAAATGAAGGAGATGCACGAGCTGGCCCTAGCAGTGAAGTCTGTCACCAACACAGGCTTTATCCAGCTTAAGCCACTTCATTCTTTGATCAGAAAAGAGTGGCTTGCGTGGGTTTATTTTAGAAGGCTGGCAAGTGTCTCAGCTAGGACAGCTGTGTGCTCAGAGCTCATCTCAGGAGTAATCCCACTTTCCCCTTCCCCCTCTTGCCAAACCCCAGGGCTTGATCTCATAGAGGTCCTGCCAAGTGCCAGGTCACATTCCCAACAGCAGGGCTAAGCACAGCAGGAGATGTCACAGGTTTGGGGTTTGCTCACAAGTCCACTGTGAGAAGCAGCATCCAGGCCAAGGAGAGAAAGCACTACAATTTCCTCATTTACTCCACTCCTCACCTCCCAAGACCCCCAGGAGATGCCTCCTTCAGGCTGTGTCACCTGTCAGACTGGGAGGATGCTGGAGAAAGAACCTTCCAAAGACACTGTCTCAGGTACCATGTTCACCTCTGCCTTGTTCTCACCCTAGAGCTGTGCACACCTGACCCACCCTCAGACACCCTGCCCACGGCTCCCATGAGCCCAGAGCTGCCAGAGGCACTGCTGCCACACTGCCAGTAAAACCAGCTCTAAGAGGGAGTTTATCCCTTGACATGAGGTCAGACCAAAGGCTCAGCAATCCATTCCACTGGCACACACCATCCCAGAGCATGGCCTTCACTGGATTAGCCCGAGCACTGAGTAGTAAGGTGCAGAATCAGACTTAATTGTCACTAATTGTATTACAGGACCAAGGAGTGAAGCCTCCTAAACCTTGCTTATCGACAGTGATCTGCCCTGTGGACTGAGAGGAATAAAGAGCCCTCACATCCAACCCACAGGAATCAATAGCAAACCCTTTTAGATCCTTATGGTGACAGGTTAGGACATCTCTACCCAGGCAAAAGTGCTTGCAGGATCACGCCTGTGTTTAGCTTTTGTTTTCTGAGGAGGGATTTATTGAATGTGAAGCTAAACATCTTGCATAGATGCTTTATGTGTTTACTTTCACGAGGTCTGACTTTTTGCAGTGGTTATTGTTGGTGATAGAGGTCTTCAGCGATGGCATTTTGGATTTAAGTCAGATCTGAATTTGATTGGCTAATTTATCAGTTCAGTTTCTAAAGAATCTGGGACCAATGGAGCCCCTAACCATAAAAAATGTGACACTGCTCTTTAATTACCAGCTGGGATCTCCAAGCTCTTTTGGCCTACAAAGCGACAGTTTTTCAAAATATACAGCAACTAATATTTCATCTCAGCTGGCAAGGCTCCATAAAATGGTTTGGACCTTACAGTGCACTTAAACCCTTTGATAAACAGACTCTATAGATTGAGCAGATGGTGGTTCAGGAGTTCAAAATGCTCAAGTTTCCAGCTGAACATAAAATAACCTGTAGGCAGAAGCAGAATAACATCTGAACAGGTTGGAACTATGTCTGTGATAGTCTGCTCTACTTGTTAAGTGCTGAGGGAGAGCTGGTCTGAAACAGGAACATGGGATTGGTTGGGATAATCTATTTCTATGGGAGAAAGCATCCAGTCCTCCACAGTCACAGAGCAGCTGCATCATTGCATAGCCCTTTTTACAAGCCAGCCTGGTTCCATCATGACAGCATTTGGCTGTCATGCCCCCATCACTTCATTTGGAGGGCTGTAAGTGAATCTAATTGTTCCAAGAGACAGACATGGACATTTAATCTACCTTTTAAGAGTATTTACAACTACACTGAAGATTTAACCTCTCCTCGTTACCTTTCAAAAGGAGATGTCTGCAGGAAGACAGGTCACAGCCATGTATAAGAAAGCCAAGAGCTGACTGGCTTTTGAGCTGAGATGCAAAGATAGAAAAGAAACCAAATCCTGCAGGCTGCCACTGCTGAGTGTGCACGATGTGAGCCACGGCTCCCCACGGAGCCCACAGATCCAAAGCTTCCATGAGGACAAAGTTCAAATGCATTTCACACTGGGGAGAGGTCTGCAAGATTCACCTCAACCACACTCCTCCAGTGTTTTCCTTTTCCAGGATATAAATGATCTCTTGGAAAACATGACTGGCTGGGCAGAACTGGAGGTGCTGAGCTAGCCATGCCTGTGTGCGAGCCAAATTTCCCTCCTGGGATTCTGGTGCCCCAGACCAAGCTTCTCCTGCAGGAAACTGCCAAGTGTAGCTCCAGGAGCTGCCAATTTCCAACCAGAAGAGCTGAAAACCTTGCACAGGTCTGGACAATTTGATCCTGAAATCCCTCACTCTCTTGAGTTGTCTTTTTTAAGTCGATGGATCTGCTTACCTGGGTGCGTATCAGTTACAGGAAGAAAGAACACCAATGCTGAATGTAACTTAGTGACAGCGGTTGCAAAGGGGAAGGAAAACAAAGAACTTCTCATATGCCAAATATTAAACCTTCCATTTGCATGCTTTTCTTCCTTACAGAGCTGGATTTTGACTAGCAGTGACAGCAGTTATAGTGCCCAACAGAAAAGCAGGAGTTCTGGCACCACATCACCCTAATATAAAAAATATTAACTCGGGCTTAGTAACTGTACAATTTCCTGGTGTTCTTTTAAAAACTGGGAGGAAGAAAAGGATCTGTGTCAAACATGCACATCTAATGAGTCTCATGACCTAATCTGGAAAAGACTCATCAGGATACTGAAAAAAGTCAGACATGAGGCACCACACAGAAATCTGCTCCTTATTGTTGAATTTTGAGGCATACAGTAAGGTACCCTAAAATAATTACCAAACCATTTGTTACTTTTGAAAAACAGAAGCTGTCCATGATATTCTGGTGTCTCAGACATCCGATATCCTCAATTAAGTCCTCAGTGAAACCCAGAACATCAGCATCCAAGTACCAGGTCCTCTCTGATACAGCTCAGCCTAAGAAGGAATACTGAAGTGGATCTTTGATAAATTAAAAAAACAAACCTCTTGTTTCTGGTAGTCCTTTCTCTCCTTAAATTAGCTAATATGAAAGAGAGACCTTTTGTTTTCCCTATTAAAAAAAAAAAAAAAAAGGCAGAAAAAACGAATGTTTCCAGAAATTAAATGGCAAGTTGTGTTATTTTTAGGGGGTTAGATGACAGGAGGCATCACATTTGAAAGTACTCACTTGATCAAAGAGCCCTAAAAGGATTCAGCAGCACTGAGAACTATATATCAAATAGGATTATGACAGAATTAAGGGACTGAGCCATTTATAACTTAGGGCAGTCTCCCTCTTTGAAGCCTGCCTTGGTAATTGATCCATTTTTCTATAAACCAGAACCATAGCATTGCATTAAAAATCTGTATCTATTCCAAAACTATTAGCTTTCTACAAGATAATCAGGGGAAAAGGTAACATTTGTATGTGACACTAGAATTTCCACTTGAAAAAGGAAATAGTCATGACATCTAAACAGAGAGAACATTTTTCTATCAGCATTACCGTGTCCAACAAATTCTCTTCTGCAGCATGTCAAAGCACCAGTTGTGCATTAAGGAAACATAAATCACACAAAAGAAGTGGAAACTATTGTTTTGTGTTAGACAAATTGAAAAGGATATGAATGCATCAGTGGCACTTATTTTACTTCCTGGGACACACAAATAGTGCTGAGAGGAAATCTGAGGCACACACAGATGAGTTCAGATGCTCTTCACTCACACCTTAGTGGGACACTCGCCTCAGGAGAAATCCTGGCCTTGATGAAGTCAAGAGCAAAACTCCCAAAAACACCAAAAGCAGCTGCAGATGTCAATGGACTGCAAGAAGCAGCAATTCCTCGTTCGGCATTAAGGTATCCCTATATTTGTTAATTTATTAGATGCATTAGTGTAACTGAAGAGAAGGAAAAATTCAAAGCCACAGACTCCAAAACCCATCACATTTTTTAAAGCTCTTTGTTCAGTCAAGCCAGGTTTTCATGAACTTAGTGGATGAAAGTACTGCCATGTGTCTGCATCATCCCACAGCAGGCAGGCCCCACCTTTTCAGATGATGCAGGTATAAATAGGACCAACACTGGCACGTCTGAAATTCAGAGAATATTTCCACTATTTAATATAACTGCTGGAAAAAAAAGTTAATGGCCTAAATTGTGCAGGCACTTTGCTTTATTGTCTGGTGGCACTGACCTCCCATCATTGCCTGTGACAGGAACCTCATAAACCAAAGCTCGGAGTAACAAAAACCTGCTTCTTTCCCTCTGCATGTGACTTCATTTTCAGAAGTCACCACTGCAACTAAATCCATGGGACTGTCTAGATGCATGTCTACATTCATGCACGTACAAACATGTAAGCCAGGACTGCACAGCTCTTTTATTGAATTATTCAGTCGCTTAAATTCATAGTCACCCACATTTTCACTTTTATGAACACACAACTTGGTATGATTTAGCCCGATTTATAGGGAGTGTCTCACAGCTCTGTTATCCAAGAGACTGTGCTGGAGGAGGAAATTCTCCCCTGCTGTTAATAGAAGGTGCACCTGGCAAATTCTTAGCTGCTTCTGCACATATATTGCATGTGTGCACACAACAAATGGAAGAACCTTTACTATAAATGTGCTTGTGAAGTGTCAGGGATGTACCTAGACTAATTCATAGGTGAATGGCAACTGCAGACCATCTGCAGCTTCAGATCCCACCTTTTGCACATTTAACTGTTGTACATACACTATTTACAGAGTTAAACTGCTCACCCACCAGCAAAAATTTTAAGAGTTTTCTCTGCTGGTTTAAGAATGTGCAGAAACAAGATGTTAGGGGACAGGTAAGAGTCTGCCCAGTGTGCAGCCAGACTGAGATGGAGCACTTAACAACAGGCAAAAACTTGCCTCATTCTCCAGATTCTCTTCCATAATAAAATATTCTCCTGCCTTTGAGGTGAGGGAAAACACACACTTTAAATCTCTTTAAATATGAGGAAATCTGTGGCTTTTCTGCTGGGTTATATATTCCCATTTAGAAAAACAAACAGGAAATTTTGAATCTGAATACTCCTTCTATGCATTTCTAATGTTGGAAAAAATGGAAGCTTTTCCTCAAAAACCATAAAAAATTGTAAGCTTTCTTAATCTGTGTCCGCTTATTATTCACTTGGGTTCCCAGCCAAATTCATCGTGAAAGTCAGCAAAACCCACTCAACTTCACATTCTTTCACTGCAAATTAATTTTTCCCTCCTGCCTACTCCAGGGGTAAACAAACACCATTTGACCTTGTATTGATTTCTCTGATGAATTTCCCATTTAAGTCCCATTCTGAGGGGTTTAAGGGGGATATATGAGATCCATGGCATTTGTGCAGGCCCTTTACACAGAGTTGAGTTTCTCCCTTACCACACACTACCACATAAACTTATGAAAACAATCCATTCCTAACCATTCACTTCAGCCCCCATTTCCATAGACCCCATCACAGCCAGCTGAGTTACTCTAGCAGATCCAATCTCCATCAGAATCAACCTAAGCTCTGTATTACATGTTGTCTGTGTTCCTCCCATTTAAAAATATTTACATAAGCTTGGATTTCAGCAGTATTTACAGTTACAAAACAGCAATTTCTGTCAGGACAGTTCATCCCAAATCGTGAACCGCTGCTCAAAATGTCACTGAAATGGTATGGCCATGGTTAGTTTGTTAATTCTGCGTTCTGCTTGTTTCTCTGAAAATCAAATGAAACTTGACTTATTTATTTATTTTGCTAGAAGCCTTTCAAAACAACACTGCTTTTACAGGGAAGAAATAAGGGTTGGTTTAACTTTTTATGAACTTCTTACCTCACAGCTTTAGATCACAGAACTGGATCCCACTGTGTGAGCCCAATTCCGCAAACCTTAACCCAAAAAATCGTGTGGAACAGTCGACAGCTTGTTCCCACACTAGACCACACCAGCATCTTCATCCATGGACACCACACATGGACATGGGGGCAGGCCTTCCGCTCCATTTCTCCAACAAAAGAAAGGATTTAGGGGGAAATCCCAGCCCCAGAAAACAATAAATGAGAGGTCTGCCTTTGACTTCAGTGCACTCAGTGCTAAGTCTCCTGGGTGAGATTAGCCCACATTTAATGAGCCAGTGCTAAGTTTCGTGCACTGGTATTCAACAGGAGCAGTGTAAAACTGTGAGCTCTGCAGAGGGATGATTCTGTGGCAAAACTGATGCAAATTGCAGGGAAATGTTGTTATTACACTACACACAATTACACTATCACCCAGAGACTCCAATTAACAGTATAGTCTCATTGTACAGTCCTGGCTTCAAAGGGAGTTTGATTTAAATAGACAAGGCAGGTAACTGAAGCCTTAGGATATACACTGTACAACTGAGAAATGAGGCAAAAGTAATTAAGTGACTTGACCAGGATCATACAGGAAATCTTTGGCTGAGCCAGACCCTGATTCCCATTATGCTCAGCCCTTGCCTGCAGCCATAATTACAGCAGCATTCTTCTGCTCTGACCTCAGCCGAGCTGCAAATGCACGCACACGTCAAAGGCATGGCCCCGGTCCCTTCATCCCCGCTCCACGGCTCTGGGAAGCAAGACAAAGTCCCAAGAAAAGAGAAAAATGGCTTTCAAGTGCATTTCCACACCTGCTGGTGTGTAATCCACCAGGCCATGAGCTCCTCCACCCCAGTGCAGGCACAGCATTCCCCAGTAACCTCACACAGCTCTGGGTCCCTTACCCAGCCTGGCCGGGCTTCCAGCAGCCACCAGCTCACCCCGCAGTTTGGTGTGCTAAAACCACTCTGTTTTATATGCTATAGATCCAAGAAGACATGATTTTTTTTTTTTGCATTTCTTTAGTGATTACATTTTCACAGGAAGTCCACTCAAAATTGTTAGTGGTGGTTTGGGCAGATGCAGCCTTGAAAACATTAATTGACACTTGTAGCTGCCAACATTGTAAATTATCAGGACCTGGTGTAGTTTCAAGGAAAAAAAGAAAAGGAATAAAATGGGGAATTTCAAGAACTTTTTTTCTTTTAAAAATTACTTTAGGATATACCTCATATATTTCTTGCCCCAGTTTCAACTTCTGATGTTGTCTGTAAGGATGCCAAAAAACCTTAATTGAAGGAGATAAATATTTTTCTCCCTTTTCCCTCTTCCTTTCTGTAAGTGCTGCCAAAGGAAAAGCTCTCCAATACAGCCTATTGTTAAAATTAATATGAAACAGTCCACTCTTAAGTCTGGGAATACCAGATCATCAGCTACTAGAAAATGCCACAGTTCCACTAGCACTTACTGCAGCTGAGCTCTTCCCCAAAACCTCTGAAAAATACAACAAAACCAGACCTACTAGCAGAAGGTCAACTGTCATGTGGAGAGCTTGTCTGTACAAACAGCACTCAGTACCTCTCAGTTCCTGTGAGGTCTTTCCTTTTTCTTACTGATTTTTATAACAGCATAGGATACAAGTCCCTGGATCAGCAGGTTGACAGAGATCCACCAACAGATAAGTGGTTTTGGCTTATCTCCTGTTAATCCAGCATTACTTAACTCACAAATTAATTCTTATATAGTTGATTGAAACAGAAACACATTGTCTTGTGTGGGGCTCTTTTTATCTTTTTATTTAGTGCAATATTTTGTCTTTTGGTGAGCATTCACTAAAAAATTAAGTCCTGTTACCTGGCAGGACAGTTTTACAGCCCAGGCAGTCAGGAAAAAAGCTTTGAACGTGTCAACCAACTGCAAAACAGCAGTGCTGGCTTAACCATGATCATCTAACACCACAATATACCTTTTCTCCACATCTCCACTGACAGAAAACTGTTAGAACTGTAGATGACACCACCTCCTCCAGGCTGGGGCTGAACACACACTAATTTGCCCAGTTTGGTGGGGAGCAGGGTAACAAAATTTTTTGCCAAAGCTTTTCCCATTGAGCTACAACTTCCCGTATATCCCTGGTCTCTGGGCTGTGCAAACTTCAGCGCATCAGGAGGCTGTGGTGCAGCTCACCCATAAATCACCTATGATCCAGGTCTGGAAATACCGTGCACACGCTGTCCTGCATTCGCCTTCCCCCAGGCCCGTGGGCACAGGTGCAGTTACCTGTAACCACAGGAAAACCTACACAGATCAAAAATATACATATCAAGGACTTATATTAAGAAGACAAGCCACCTAGGAGAAGCATTACATTTTTAAGCAAGTTATTCATTATGAATGAAAGGCAAAGACTGCAGATTAATTATCCCGCTCGCCCCTCCACCGCTGCTTAGCGAGATGTGACTCTCGCAGAAAGGCGACACTGCAGCATAATTGTCTTAAAAGCTCTCTGTAGCTTAGTGAGATTTAGCCTGTTAGTGTGATAAATCTGCATCAAGCAGAAGCAGAGAGGGCACCAGCAGAGCTCAGGTGGTGTGTGCTGCCTCACCACCTTTTCTGAGGTGCTGTTACTGTGGCACAGCGCTAAGACAGAGAGATCCAGTGGTGATAATTATTTTGCATGGTGAAGGCCCAGCCAGTCTGACTATGTTGCTGGTTTAACCTTAGCATTCAGACCTAACATATTTTAGGGCTATCCTTTACTCAAGCTTCTGAAAGCAGCAACTGTATAAAAATGTTCACTTTTTCTTAGCAGGCAATTTTTCTAAGATTTATAGTGACATTCCAGTTTGTTTATTGATCGATTCACAACGAAACGGAAATGAACACATTGCTTCCCTCACACGTGTGCCCAGTGCCAGGTTAACACTTTGATGTGCCATCAGGTGAGCTCAGAGCATAAATTCCTTCAAAACTAAAACCAAAATTGCCTCCAAACTTTTAAAATTAACACTATTTGCAAAAGAAGCACTATTGGTTTGAGGTTTTTTTGAGGCAAATATTTAATACTTTCTGATTCTACTGAGTGTCAGAGCAAAGGCTATCATTTCCTCCCTGAAACCCCATCCACTTTACTGTTGGGCTTTGCTTGAGAAAAGATGTGCCTTTGATTTTGTTTTAGTACACTGCTGCCATTACAAGCGTTTCACAATTGCCACGAATGCCCTGAAATCAGTTGTTTCTACAATTAGTGACTGATTACACACAGCACTAAACATTGCAGGCAACAGTTCATTAACTCCTGGTACCAGACAGCATGAAAGAACTCAGGTTTAATTCAATCAGCTTTGTCCAGAGAACTGCACATGCAGCGTGTTGGGGAGGATTCTGTGTACGTGTGTGCACAAATATTCCTGAACTTCAAAAAAGGTCCCAATCCTGACCTGAATTAGATGTATCTGGATTTATAGGTGGTTTAACCAAAGCTTCAGAACTAGATGGCATGAAACCCTTCAGACGAATTCTCTAAAATCAGACAGATTCTCCAGCTTTGGCTGATCTGTGGGTTTCCCTGTAGACCAGCTGTGACATTGCTTCACATTCACCTGTAAAAAGGACTAAGGGTCAAATGATTTTCCTACAGGGAATTATTTCACAGCCTTTCTTTTTGACGAGCATCTATAAATACACCGTAATTAATCCAGGTGTTTGTCTCCTTTAGATTATGATCCAGATTCATCACCTAATGGCACGTGATTTATAGCACATAACCTCTGCTACCAGCTTGGGAAGCAGAGGAAATCTCTGTATCCACACAGCCTTTCAGTTATCGACCTGGGTGTTAGTAGGGCCAAAAAGATAGCGACAGCTGCCAGTAAAAAAAGCAATCAAACAACATCCATTGACAGAACTCACCAGTCCCCATGGACTGGCTGCAATTGGCAGCAACTTCTCAGTTTCAATGTCCAAATATAGTAGGGTAATCACAGAGCTGATGTATCCGCTGTCCAGTCTCCACTTATCAGCACATTTCCTTTTGCTTTTCTTTCTTACCATGGAGATTAAAGGACTGATTCCAGAGAGGAGTTCAGCGGTAGAAATGAAAATGGGAATAATAACACAAACAATAGTCAGGAAGATTTTGGTTTTAAAGAACAGAAAAGAATTGCCTTGTTTAAGCATCCTGAAGTCAGATGAAAAGTTCCCATTGACCTCTCAGGGGGTTAAAATCAGGTTCTTAAAGACATTACTCAATGCCCCAGGAAATGCTTCAATTCATTTATGATAGAATCTCTTCCAAAAGAGAGCTTTAGCAGAAAAAAAAGCTTATGCGTCGTCTAGGTGGAACTCTGTTATTCCGGCTGAAAATCAAATGTCATCTTCAAAAGTCCTAAGGAGCCTCTCTCAGGCTGCATTGAGTTACTACAGATGACTCTTTATCCAGAAGAAAATCACAGTAACAAGCTTGTTCACCATAAAAGTCAACACAGTCTTCCAAGAGCAAGACTTCATGTTGATCAGTCTTTAAGACCTTAACATTGTGCATTGTCCAAAAGTGAGCCCTTCCAAGGCCCAGTGGGATGCCTTAGACCCACTCATAAGGAAAAAATAAACCCATTAAGCACGTGGCGTGGATGAAAAGTGTGACACTAAATGTCTTTCATACAAGGATCTGGATTATGGATCCACAGACCTGAAAGTTAGTCCGGGCTGTTATCGTTCTCTTGGCATGAGCAGTCAGTCCCATTTCATGCCTCACATACCACGGAGCCAGAGCTCAAACTAAATGCTGTAAGAGAAGTAATAAACAGATTTTTCTGCTTTTCAGAGAAAGAAATTCAATGAACAAATCCCAAAACATCAGAGACAAAAACAGGCAACAGGAACAGGGATATCATGTTTGTCTGTGGTACTTCTTCAGTGTGCACAGAAGACAGGTTCTCAGACTACTTTAAACCAGTGCTGTGGTGTACACATAACTAAAAGTCCCATTGCCTCTAAAGTGGCTGTTGAGAAACTAAAGAAGTCATGGACTTCAATTCCTGAGCAAAACCCTTGTGCCCAAAATAACTTCTCAGAAAACAGCTAATGTGATATAGAAGAAAGAGAGGCATTTGGTTCCAAAATGGAGGCAAAGTAAAGCAGTTCACAAACATTAGTTGGAAACTCCAATCAAAACACTTGTGTTTGTTAAGAATTTGGCCTTAGACTTTAATTCTGTGTCTCCCTAGTATTATCTCTTTCTCTTTTATTTTTGAAAGCTATGCCTCCATAAGCAATAGGCATCCAAAAGAGAGATAAAAGTACGTTGCAGAGTGAGAAACTGTATCAGTACTTATTGTAGGGAAGCTGGAGAAACAGAGACATATTTTCAGGCTTTTCACTAATTACAACCTCTTACATAACCACGATTGCCTGCTAGGCCTGGACATATGTTATTATAAAGCTTTCCCCAACTCATCCCAGGCTATAAACCACGGTTAGTAAATAAAACCCTCACTGAAGTTTCATATTGCCTCCCATGCAAGCAGAGGGTAGACGACCTCATTAAGAATGCACATGACCTCTGGCTGATGTGCTGGAGCTGCCACAGGCTGCAAAGGAAGGCGCAGACACGGTTGGATTTCTGCTTCCGTCCCAATCTTTAAACGTTGGCTACTGCTGCTTTAAATATTTATAGCAGATGCAGGAAGTGTGGCTTGAATATAATGGAAAGAGAGAGATGGGGAGAAACTCATTCTCTCCAACTTTTGTTTCACTTTAATCCCTGGTTGCTAGAAGTCAAGAATTTTGATACGATACGTTAGTGCTAACAGTGGCGGCTGTAGATTTAGCAGGCTCTGGGCCCCTTAGCATAGGGTTAAATGTCAAAAGCAGAGGAAGAAGCTGTCTGCAGTGAATGTGAATTAAGTTTTCCTTTTCTCAGCAAACCAGAAAAAAAATTGCCACCAAAAAAAAGGCAGAAACTTCTGTAGCACTGCATTGTAATACCTAATGTCTACTTCAAGACATCATAGGGACAGTCATCACTGCTGAACTGCCTGTGAAGGAAACCCCCTGGTATCATGGGGGCTGCCTTTGTTTCAAGGTATTCACTCTAAATCTCATCTTGCCTTCCTAAGAGTCCATCATTTATCCCCCTCCCATTCTGGCCTTGCCACATACAACATAAATAAAACATTATTAATTATATTAATCAATAATGGCATATCCTGTTCTTATAATCAATCCCGTTCATTACAGCGGAATCTCACATAACCAGGAACGTATGTTAGCAAGTCAAGCTGGTAGTTTAGAGCCAATAACAGTATTAGTCAGTAATGATACTTCCCCTTCCTTACAGAGGGAGCATCTTTATCCAGTGAGCTCAAGGTCCCACTGGAAGAGGACCCAGCTGTTCTCAGAGATGGAAGTGCAGTGCTTAGGCATGAGAAAGGTCCCTCTGATAGTGTGCTACAGTGGTCAGATGGGCAGATGTCACTGTCCAGGGTGGGAAACTGAGGCAAGGGAAGTTACCTGACAGGAACATGCTGACATGAGGGCTGGGAATAAAAACAAATCTTTCCATTCTAGGAATAGGACAAATTCTTATCCAAAAAGCTTTTTCTAAGAGCAAACATACCCTGACTAGGCTTGACTCCAACAAGGCTGTGTTACATTATGATGACGATGGAGCTGAGGGAACAGTAAAAAAGGGGATTTTGATGACTTTTAAAAAAGAAGGAAAGATGTTTTTACCCTAATTTGTCAGTGGATTTGACAGGCTCAAGAACAAGTGGGCATTATTGACACATCCTCAAGACAAAAACTCATAGTGCCAAGTTCATTTATCCCTGATTTTCTGGATCCAGGAGCACGGGTGTTTGTCTCTGGGACTTTTGTCAGACCTGAAACGCTGAGAGATGCCCATTATGAAAGGCCAGGAGGACCTCAGGGAAAACACTCCCTCTCCGTGGGTGTTGGAGCAGGCCCCATGACAGTATCTGCTGCTGAATTCTTCCAGATGTTGAAGATGGAGCTCAGACTTGGTTCCACAGCTCACTCTTGCCTTCTATTTTACAAGAATAAAAGGGGATTCACAGGAAGGTCTGCAATTACAAGACCAAACTATGTTTTGGGTGATGACAGAGTGAGGGAGGGTATTGGGAGGAAAAGATTCTAAATTTACCTGTCTGGTTTTCCATTTGATTTGTTTCTCTACGACAAAAAGAATTTTCTCCCAAAATGGGCTTTGGAAAATTACAGGATCAAAAAGAACATTTCTAGTCAAGTCATCCTGTGAGCACTGGAATTTACAGTGATTACCTTCTACCCTCCCCTAGGTCTCAAATGTGAGCTCCTGAAGGGATTCTCCTGTGTCTGGTGGGAGCTGAGTGCACCCACACATCATTTTCCACAGAAGTTGAAAGCACTGAACCTTGAAACCCATGTTATCTGTCACATCTCGTGAAATAGGCCCCAACATAGAAGTCACTGGGGAAGGGATACAACAGACACATGCAGACTAAAAAGAGTGATAAACAAGCCTTTAGGAAAACATGATAAAAAGGAAACCAGAAAAATTATAAAAGTGTATAGCTGATAAAACAAGTAAAAGAAAAACTCTGCAATCTGAAGATTCAAAGTTTCACAGCAGTGCCTAGAATTGTTGGACTGAAAAATTCCAGTCTTATTTTATAGCACCAAGCTTTCTAAGTTTGAATAAAGGAAAATTATCTGAAACCCCAGTTTTGCTCAGGCCCTCTCCAGTTGGTGATTTTTGTGTCAAAAAAAAATAAAAAAAGCTGTGCAGTTTGCAATGACAAGAAAATAAGCACATGAGGTTATAATTTCCCTTTGTTCTGCATGAGAAATTTCCATAGAAGATGGAGCTGCTGGTTATTTCCATCTTCTAATTAAGACACATAGCAATTCTGTTTGGGCTGACATACTCTCAAAAGGAGTACAGGCATGTAGTATGTTAGAGATAGTAACTGGAACAGCTTCTCTCAAAGCATCTAAAATTATACAGAAAAGAACACTTTGATCCTTCCTGACCTACCAGTGAGCTCCCACATTAGTATGAAAAGCCTGACTCTAAAACCACCTGGAGTTCTCGGGTCACCTGGAGCCTTTGGCTCCTCTCAGTCTGGCTCTGGCTACAAGACACAGAAATCATCCAACATATGATAAGTTCACTTGTTTTCACCTTTTGGCCATTTTGCTGCATGCAACCACTTGTACTAAGCACAGAAAAGTTGGAACTTCACACAATTGGGTCACGAAGCGCCTGCATGAGCTTCCACCTGAACTCAAAGCAGAGCTCCAGGGGTCAGGACTCAGATTATGAAGGCTGATAATGTAAAAGTACAGAGAACATTCCTGCAACTGCTTAATGATGTGAGCAACCTCACTTACACATGGAAATCCTCTGTGTAGCATAAGAAGCTGCAGCTGAGTCCCTGTCTGGCATTTGCAATTCTTGGGCAGCATCTTGCGTTGTTAATTTTAACTGTACTTTTGCAAAGTGTTACACATTGCTGTTCTAGGCCATTTAGCAAGCCAAAATTGCGTGGTAAATCTGAACTATTTGGGACTCCTGCTCTGAGGGGTTTCTCATGGATTTCAAGGAGATAACAGACCATACATGGGGCGCAGTGATTAGGCCTTGAAGCGGCAAAAACAGCCAAGGTCCCAGAGTTCCAGTGCAACATCTGAAATTGCCCCTCTCTGCTTGTCAGGGGGCTGAGGGAGACCTACATCCCCCCAGGCTGCTTCTGGGTTGGTGGGGAAGGTGAGAGACAGCCGAGAGCTGCTGGGAATGGAGACAGATGGGACAGGGTATTGCACAGCCGTGTGTATGTGCTGCTGTAGCACATGATCCTGCCCAAACAAGTGCTGCTGGAAGGGGATTTGTCTCCCTCCTCTTCTCACAGCAAATTCATCTGTATTAATTACCAAGGAGACGCCATGCACAGCAATAGGAAGGTGCTCCACATGCTGCAGAGTCTGACTTTCTGAGAATACTTGTGGCAGATGCACCCTGTTGAAGAGCAAGGCCTTTAGACACTGACCACGTACCAAAACAAAAGCACCGAGCTTAGTTACAAGAACCACAGAGGAAAACAGCAGTAAGAGAGCTAAGCTGGAGATTCTTAAGCTTCCATTTTTATTTTCTTTGGGATTCAGATAAAGGAGGGCAGTAAGCCAGTGCTTCCTGAGTTTACTGCAGTTCAGAACCTGCAGTTCTGCGAGCAGGTGAGCACTTACATTTTCTTCCAGGTGACAATGTATTCAAGTATTTAAGTGGTCAATAAAAAATTTCTACATTTTAGGACCTGGCCCAAATTCTCATCCCTACATCAATCAGCATAATTAATACAACTCGTGTTCTTGTCTGTACTGCAGGGTTTTCTTTGTGTATAACCCCAGCACAACAGATGCAAGGCCCTTTGTAGAACCTTTGCCAACAGGGAACAGTTTTGTTTATCTCCTCACCTCAGTGATTGTCCCACATTTTTTATTCTCTCCCTAAATTTCCCGCTGCACTAGTTTATGCTTTAACCTTTGACACTGCACTAGTTCTTGGCAGATTCACTTTCCAGAATGAAACAAACAAAGAGAAAATAATTTACTTGGGGACAACAGAAAAGAGTTAGTCCTTTTATGAAACTTTCTCTTCTAGTGGAGGAGTTTGGGGGTGAGGCTTTTGTTCAGTTTGGTTTTTATACTAACCAAAGCTACCTCAGGAAATCAGTTTATGAAAATGTCAAAATAAAACCTAGGTATCTACACAAGAACTATTTCATTAAAAAAAAAAATCTCTAGGCAGAGTTTTTCAACACACTACCCCTCCACCCCCCCCTTATGAAAGTATGTCATAAATTTTTCTCTTTGTAAAACACAAATTTGGAACAACATTTAAGGTCTTCATTGTGCCCCTGTCCCAAAAGAACTCAAATGTTATAAGACTCTTATCATACAACCAGAGTAAACCACCAAGTGAAAACCAAGACTGGCAAGAGCAACACTAAGAGCTAGATAAACATGTTTGGACACCACTGGGCTTAAAACCCACAGTGTACAAGGTCCAGACACCAGCCCAGCAGCTATGGAAGCACCACCCTACTGCTCTGGGAGCTGCAGCAAGAAAAGGGGTTTTGATGAGGAAGACTCTGGTTAATGATCTCATCTGAGCACACATCCAGAGGAAAATAACAATTTTAAGGCGAGTCTGATGGGTGTCCTTCCACAGGGTATTTTACAGAGATTAGCAGAGATAAGTCTTCCTGCCCTTCCCTATAGGCAGGCAGGAAAAGGTCCTGGAGATTAAGGCCCAGTGTTTTTTAACTGATAAGCTTTGCTTTGGTGGACTATAAAACAAACTCCTTGGAAAACACCTAAAAATCTTAACTTGTAGCTCACTTGGGTACACAGGCTCAGAGGAGGAAAAAAAAATTAAGGAAGGCGCTTGGAAATATGGGAATGAAAGAAAACTCTACACTTATTATTACCACAATCATTCGATCTTCTGTTCTTTGTGCATTTGGGATTGGCAGTATTGCTTCCCTGATGGGCAGAACTGCTCATTAATATATGTGATACATCTTCTTCTCCATGTTGTACAGAGCAAGCAAAATCAATCCTGATTGTGAGTTTGAGCTTGGAGTGTAATAGAGACTGCATCTGACAGTAGACTGAGCCCAATTTCCCCATTTCATAAAAAACATATGCTGTGAGATGATTAAGATGTGGTCCCCTCTTTCATTCCTGTCTGCTGAAGTTTCACATGGAAACGGAGTTCTTCAACTCAAAATTCAACACCTGATATCCTGGCTTTGCTCTGCAACTGGCACTAACAAATTATCATTGATCTTCTTAGCAGTCTGCAGGTACCTTGGCTTCACTCAGGACACCAAACTGGTGCTGTGGGCTGTCATCCTGCACTGACACCTGCTCCATGGAGTGCTGCTGCTGGGTCACATAGCCACCAACATCTCACAGGGCAAACTCTTCAAAACACAGCAGCTATTTTTCCACTATGTCAGTAAATTTATTCTTAAGTTATTCCAGGATCCAGCAGGGTATGAGATGACACTTTTGCAGATGCCTTGGCTGTTCAGACACCTCAAGTCTGCCGGTGTAACCATTTGACTGAATGGCATTCACTGGGACAAAAAAAGAAAGGAACATCTTTAGTAATACTGCTGCATCAGTTATCTGGTGCTTGTAAACCTGCCTTCCCGACCTCTTGACAACAAGGGAAATCAGACATCTTCACAGCAGTGGAAGAACTTCTACAATTCTGTTTTATGCAGAACTCCACTTCAGACCCTAAGGACCTGCTTTTTCATTTTATTGCTGGCCTTTTCTCTTCACCCTGACCTGCCTCTGTATTCCCAAGTTGCTCAGCCTTTATCTCTTCGTAAAGAGGGCAAAAGCCTGCTATTCCGTGTGCTATTCTGACAGGGAATTCCTGTCACAGGAACGCTCGAACACCGCTACAGCCTGACAATGATATCCCCCTGAAAAGTTATTTCTGAGCACTCACTCCATATTTAAATGCACTAAGTGATGTGTTAGCTGCAGAAAAGAGAGCAAACGAATAAAGGTCAATAATTAAATTTTTAAGAGCCTGCAGCCTACAGGTTATCATTTGGGTGTTAGAGGTTGCAAAATCTTTTAGGAATCAGCTGCTGTTACTCAGATAAAAACCCTGAACACATGTATGTAAAGCCATAAGGTCAAACACATTACACACTGCTCCTGGCATGTCAAAGCCAAAATAAAGCCCCTAGAACTTAAAGACAACATGTGCACAAGGATTTGAGTGAACCTCTTCATGCCTAAAGTTTTAAAAGCAAAAGGACCTAAAAAAGATCAACCCTGGCAGCAATTTTTGTATGGAAATTTAATTTACCTGTTTATTTACCTAAACATCTATGTTTCTGCTGTTTGGAATATGGATCTACACTACCAGTGTCGATGGATTTAAAGTTTTTTAAAATTTCACATATTAAATACTCATCTGGGAAGGAAACCTAATTTAAATAATATTTTACAAAAGGATGTGGAATAAACAGTCAGGCACTGATTTTCTCTTCCACGTCAGCAGGGTGTTGTGTGCTGTGCTTTTTTGCCTCCGGTTCTTACTGTTGCTGCAGTGTCACAATTGCTTCCAGAGCTGTTCTACATTTGCAACACAGCCCAAACCTAAGGCAAAACCAGCACCAACCCTTCTGCTCGCTCCAGTGGGCTCTGGATCATGGAGGCTCATGCAAACTCCATCTCCTGACTATGGGATCAAGCTGGGACACAATAAATCTTCACAAGCCAGCACTGGATTCACACCTGTGCTCATTTAATTCTGCAGCTTCTGGTCATGAATCCCAAACAAACCACCAGGCACCACAGTCAGCACGTCAGTATCTGGTAAAAACGTCATGACCCAGTGTCATAAGTCATTCTTTTTACACAAACAGAATCCTAAATACCAACTGATTGTTAAAAGGCCACTTACCAAGGTTTATTAAGTACATACAACATAAATCCATTTGGCATGTAATTAATTCAAAATTACATGAGCACTAAATGTGCAATTAACTCTGCAAGGAATGTTTAGGCCTTTAACTGGCATTTACAAAGGAAGCTACAAGTTTATTAGCTAGCAATTTATTGCTAAAATACTGGCAATTCCTGAGTATGTTGATTGAAATCTAACTTACTATCACTATATCGTTATAGGGCAATTAAGGGTCTAAACAACACTTCCAAGTAAATTAAGAAACAATGGAAGTTTCATGCATTAATAAGAATGCTGTTAACCACACAACCAACAGGTCCTTTATCAAAGCCCAACAAGTGTGTTTTTCCTCAGCTATGAAGAACGCTTCCAGCCATACCCCAACACTTTACCAACAGGTTACCAACCTCCAAGGAGACATTAGGGATCTGCTGGCAAAATCCCAACAGTGTTGCCAGAGAAGTATTCCATAGGACACTGTACAGCAGATTTTAACCAAACAGGCACAATTTAGTGCCTCTTTTGGTCAAAACTACAGAATGAATAGAGCTCAGCACAGATGCTGAAAAAGAACAGAGCAAACCAGAGGAAGGGTGTTACCAATCTCTTTGTCTGGGAAGTTTTCTTCTTGAGCCCAGACTAGCAAAGCACATTTGCAGCAGGGAAGAGCACACTGACACATGCACTGCCCAGTTTGATCTTCAGGCCCTGAGCCTGGTGGTCAGACACATTTTATGTATCAGCACTTCACTACGAGGTGGTACAGAAGTGCCCTCAGAGCCTGCACAGCAGAGGAGTCTGTGGGGCTTTGTTAAAGAATCATCATCAACAAAAGTCCAGCTCAAAAGGCAAACACTAGTTTACAAATCAGCTAAATCTGACAAAAGTTTGGATTCAGGCCCAAGCTTTGTGGCCTGGAGTTCTTTTTATGATGAATGAAATCCTGAATCCGAGAATCCACAAATTTCTTGAAAATATGTACTTAATATGAACTTGGAGTCTAACCCCATAGTCCAAGTCTATTACTCAAGCCTAAATACTCTCCTGGCTGGACATCCAGTTTATGATTACTCTTTTATCTCTGGAAAGCATAATCTGTCCATAGCAATGTCAACAGACAGCCATCTGCAGCACATATTTTGCTTCCACTTATAACCTCCACCCTGTGATTCTCCTCATGCAAGCTAAAAACCATCTCCCACGTGCCAGGACTTGGATCCCTGCACCCATTCCCTGCTGCAGTCACTGCACACCCTGGGTCTCACACAGAGAAGGCAATTCAAGCCAAATGTACAGATGACAACAGAGAAAGCTGCTCCCTTGCCTGAGTTGAGCATCTAAGATTTCAGCAGCACTGGGCTTCTCACTCTTTGGTTTGCTTTTCCCCCATCATGAAATTCCGTGCTATCAGTGAAAATTAATCCCTCTGCATTTTGTGGTCGAGCAAAAGGTTAGGAGGAGCCACAGAAAAAGGGAAGAGACAAACTGTTCAGGATTATCTTGTAGAGCTGGGGGTCAGGATCTTTTGGAGGATTGAGACATTAAAAAAAATAAAATAAAAGAGAAAGAAATCCACACTCCAACTGATAAATAAGATAAGTCATATGTCCCTAAAATACAGCCAAATTCCTTGGCACTCTCCTTTCCCTCACTGAGATCCCTCCAGCCAGAGCAGGCAACATCTCTCCCTGCCCTGCAGTGAACCAAACAGCTTGAGGTGCCACAGCTGCCCTGAGACCACCCTCAGCTGATACCTCAGATCAGACAGATGCTGTGCAAGCTCAAGAGCACTTCATTGCTCATGTGACTCCACAGACAGGCTCCACCACCTCAGCAGCACTCCTGCAGTCCTCTCTAGGATAAAGTACCCATAACACAGTGTTTCCCTTGTATTATATATCACAATTTTTTGTAGCAACACAACAGCTGCACCCAAAAAGCCATGGATGCATTTTTCAGTTTGATTAACTGTATTTACCTGGAGCTGCCATAACTTTTTCTGGCTCAGTTGTGTGGTCAGGTGCTGACCGTACTACATTGACCTTCTAAAGGATCCAAAGATGCACAGGATTTAAAATCTGCAGAGGACAGAACTGGCACTGAAGGCTTTGAACACACAGCAACCAAACAATCAGACTTAAAAACTTCATATGCAACTTCCCCTCCCACAGAAGTCCATGATTAAATCCAACACTTAGGAAAATCTAGGCAAAAGAAGGAAACATGTTTATTGATTTTTATTAATTTCTTCTTCATTTCAGTATTCTGGGGAAAGTTTGTTTTTTAAGGAGCTTCACTTTTTGTCATGCTTGAGAAATTTAGAGTTAAACATAACTTACAGAATCCCAGGGCTCCAGCAACTGTTACTGTCTCTCTTCAGAAAAATCTGAATGCAAATGTTCCAGGTGACATTACTTTGAAGTTCTATTCTTAGCTTTCCAGTAGATGTTTAATGACATCAGAAAACATTATGCAAGGCAATACAATTAAGCCTCCTCTAAAATCCCTGAACAAAAGATGTCCAGTACCAGCACACATCCCAGGGTAGAGTGAGCTGTCAGGTCCCCACGCTCGCCTACGTCTTGATGGGGGACAACTCTGAGCAGGCTCAGATTTTCACTTGTTTGAAGCTGATCCCATCGTGGGCACCATCAGCTGTCACAGCTCTGGGTGCTTGGTTCACACACACATTAATCTCTCTCCATTTTTACAGTAACAAACTCAGTTACCAGGCTAACTTAATAACCAGACACTTCAGGTAATGGGAGTTAGCAGAGAGGGGCTGCGCTGGTACCCTCAAAATAACAGGATTATGGACCATCAGATGGCTCAAAGCACAGACTGCTTTCCCTGGGATTCTGATGTAGATTATGGAGCAGACCAGTGGAAGACACAAATTGTGGTACTGTCCTAGCAATTTCTAGTCCCAGCTTAAACACCATCTTGCTTGTTTACATTGAATTTTCAGCATAAAATGACATTTAAGCACATTGGACTAATCTTGGGGTGCTGCTGCTATTTTACTCAGGGTCTGTATCATGCTTTGATTAGCTGTGCAGCAGGACAAATAGCCTCTGCTGAGCTTTTGTTTTACATATTAATACTGCTAATTTACATGCAATCTTCATCCAGTCCTGGCCAGGCCCTATTTTCTCAACCTCCACCTGTTCCCGTGTCACAGGGCATTTGTCTCCGGTCTGGATTGATGGAACAGTGGGGGGAAAGTTGATGGGGTACTTCCATGGAGATGCCTAAACCCCAGTAGATGTTGAAGAGGGGTTTATATGCACAAATATATTCACAAACAACAGCAAGAGAGCAGGATTTACTGGTGCCTGCCACCGAGTCCTGAGTTATGATGAGGACTGTGTCAGTTGAGCTATTTTCAATGTTCTTTTGTTTAGGGTTGATTAGAAGTGCAGTCTGAGCTGAGCAGCTCCCACTGGCAGCCTGATAAATACAGGCACAGCAGCTTTGTTGATTGTCCTCCTCTCCATTCCCTTTCACTCCCTCTCCTTAAAAATGCATTTCCAAAACTGCTCCATTCATTCTATAGTCAGGCCACCAGAGGAAATCAGAATTTACTGGAAGGCCTTTAGATTTCAGAAGGCTATTTAGGGAAAGTAAGAGGAAAAAGAAAAATCCCTTGGGAAAATCTCATCTGAAAAAAACGCCATAGTGCATTCAGAGAAAAAAAAAATCAAATACAAACATCAGGCATGAATATACCAACATGCCACTAAATAAAAATAATCCTTAGAGCTTACACAGAGCTTTTTGACTCTACAAAGCAAACATTAACCAATTAGTTAAAGCTAAAACACAAGCACTAAGGTCAGCTATGCACTAAGCTGCTGCACTGTAAATCTGAACTAAGTCCAGAGACTTAAATCATCGTGCTTTGGATTTCCAGCAGCATGGCTGACAGCAGACCCTGGCCTCTGACTGAACACAAAAGACGTCCTAAACTTTCAAAATCCACTTTCTGTGCACATGTACATGCTGTGTACCACCAGAACTTGACTACTCGTCTACTACATACATTCCTTCTGCAGACATTCGTATATCCAGGACATGTTTTCCACTGCCCTTTTTTTGCTAAATTTTATAGAGAATAATACTTCTGGAATCTGATCACTCTCAGACAAATTCTCAAGTAAATGCCGATGCTTTCAGAGCACCCACTGCATCACCCCTGTGCCCCTCAGCAGCTCTTTGGAGGAAGCAATTTCTTTGAAGCTCAAAGCTTAGCAGACTCAGTGGAAGAAAAAATCTCCAAAGCAGCTCACTGAACTTCCAAGTTTTCCAGCTCTAAAACAAACACGCTTCTATCTCTTTAAATCTGCTTCCTCATAACCACAAACATGTATGTTTTTCATAAAGCTCTGGAAATTGTACTGGGCCCAAGGGAAGGTACCAAGTGGAAACCCTGATATCTTGAGATTAGAACTCTACTAGTCCTGAGGTACAATGTGCTGTTTGTAACAATTATAATAATACACCTGTACTACCATTGTCAGTGTGGAGTAGCCACATGGGGTCTCATTAGTATTGTATTAGGACTGCATGGGGAAACGGATAATGGCCCATAATGAAAAATGCCAAATTTTCTATATAATAAAAATGAACTTGATTAATGAAAATCACTTTCAGGGAAAGAGTTACAGCGTTGTTAGAAATAAAAAATGATGTATTAATCCGACACTCTTACAGATGGTCCCAACCTCCTGACAACTGCTATTCATTTGAGATGCTATTAGCATGCATAATTATGCTAATTAAGTTGTAATTAAGCACCAATTCTTCAGAGGGCTTTTTTTGTCTATCATTTAATACAACTCAGCTTCAAAGAGTGCTTAAAGCTTTACACAGTGTTTCATGAGAAAGGGGTTCCCAAGTTTCTTAGCAAAGATTCAGCAGCTGAGCTATGGAACAGGGCCTGTAATCTTTGTTTTGGTTAAAGGGAAAACAGCAAATTGAAGCAGGGTCTGCCAATTGTTGATAAAATAATTAACACTTTCTGCTAAAATAGCACAGTTCAGACTAGGACAATTATGAAAAGGAGAAAAATGGTATAATTATCAATGGAGCCAACACCAGTGGACTATTATGGCTGCTACCCCCTAATTTGAAAAAAATAATTCATTGAAAAGTAGATTCCCGTAAATAATAATAATGGTCCCGATTCAGATACTCTTACACATACTGTGTACAGTCCCTCATTCCAGGACTACTCCTGCAGGCCTAATTTAAATAACAGGGCAAATTGCATCAGCTCAATTTAAATTGATCTGAAAATCAATTTAATTAAACCAGGGCCAATCTCAGTGTGAACACTCCTGCTTCATTTTAACTTACACCTGTTTCCAATTGATCGAGGATTTGATCCAGTAGAGGAGTTCGGATAAAACCACTCTTATTCCAGGATTTCCACTATTTTAATGCACCTTTCCTGTTTGAATGAGGTTAAATCAGATGCAAAAATAACAATCTTTTTTGACAGCTCATTACTAACATTATTATTCACACATTTGTGAAAAAGAGAGAATTGTCTTAAAAGCCAGCAGAAACCCAAGCTCCTGTTTGCCAGTGTTGGCAAATCCTTCCCTCCTTTTTGGAACAGGACTGGGCAGTGCTGTGAAAGCCATATTCTCATAATTCCACATCTCCCTCTTTCTAGCACAGTAGATCTGTACTCCTATTCGGGCAAAATTCTACTGTCACATTAAGCCAAAGGAATATTTTTATTTTTAACTGATTCAGCTGTTTTCTTGTCTTATGAACAGAGCTGAAATGGCAAATAGCT
>VZTH01018022.1:657605-668459 GCA_013397815.1 Aleadryas rufinucha
TTTTTTTTTTTTTTTTTTTTTTTAGGGAAAAAAAAAATCTCATTATAAAAATATTAAACTATGTACTGTACGTGCAAGTTGACATTGTGAGTATCCAGGCTTGGCCAATTTCCTGGGACCCAAACATTTGGCACTAATCCTCATTTAAACAGCCTACAGGACCAAATAATTTTGCTTTCTTTTTACTTCAGACCCCATCCCAAACATTAAATGCCTTGCCAATAAAACCTAAAGCAATGTAGTATTATTTGCCTCACATGGTATACTAAGCAATATATATAAAAGCATATAAATATTTTTTTTAAAGTAAATGGAGAACACGCACTGTAAAATCAAAAGTCTCTGCACTAATCTTCGGATAAACACAAATGGTTGCTGTTAAGAAAATGGCCCAGAGGGGATTATCTAAAATACTGTTACACTGCTGACAACTTAGCTGTCTCTTTTTTATTATTTTATTGTACTCTTATTTAGAGCTCTATTCTATCATCTGCTGCAATTTCAGATTGGTCCTTACTTCTCAGTTAATTCAAGTTCTCAAACCCTGGCAGGGTCGAATGGCTCAGATTTCAAATAAAGGTGTAAAAAGTAGAAAAGGGCACTTTTTTAACTGGGATGATTTTAACATTTGGGGTCTTCAGGAATGAAAAAGCAAATTGTAGGCCAAGGGTTTGACTCTCTGAAAACAAACAATGACATTTTAAAAGCAAGCTGGACTGCTTCGAGCACAACTGATAAACTCCACTCAGCCAGATGCCAACTAGAAATCCCTTGAACAATGTCTGGAGCCAGATTATCAGATTCCTGCATGAACCAGTTCAGAAGTAAAACATGCAGGACTTCCACATGCATTTTTCCCTCCCCACACATGCAGTCTTTGTTGGGTCATTCATAGACTGAACCTCGTTACAAGTTGTTTGCAAACACAGCAAACACACATTTCCCCATGTGTGAATGCCCAACATCAGGCCCTGTGCACTTTCCTTCAAAAGCAAGTATGGCCACAGGAAAAGCCACTGAAACATCAAAATATGGGCATGTTGGGCAGTGTAGCCTTAATTATTCCGTATTTTGCTAAAGAAAACACAACTTCAGAAATTCCCACTGATTCATGCTATGGTAAATGCAAGGATGGGCTGAGTGAAGCAATCAAGTCTGCAGCCCTCTGTTCAGTATCTTCCAAATCTCTCTCACTGTAAGGCCCAATTAAAATTTACAGAGTGCTTAGAAATGCCACCTCTCCAGTGGGAAATCCACCACCAGAATCCTTCAAAGTCTTTATCCTGCTGGGGAAAAAAGTCTCAGAATCTGTCCCAAAACATTTTGTTCATCTGTTCCCCCATACAGTGCTTTTCCTGGATTTGCACTGGTGGCAGCTTGTCTGCACCTCAAGAAACGTGTATTATTTACAGCAGTGGGTTCAGTAAATAACTGAAATCATCTACAAAAAAAGACATCCAATACAGGATATATGCCCAAACAGAACAGAGTATGTAATATACCACAGAATGCTTGAAAGCTTTTAATTCAAAATACTTTGTGTATTTGTTTTCAGCCTGCTGTGTGTCAGCTATATCGAAAACTCCCCCAAACTACAAGAAGCTTGTTTAAAGACAACAAATGCAGGTTTTTCTTTCAATACAGATTGTATTAAAGGACTTGTGTGTTCTCTGAATGTCAACCAACCATTGAGTATTGGCAAAAAGCAATTTCTTTAATAGCAAGGTTAATTGAAATACCATTGAAAGCTGATTTCTATTGTACAATCGAAATTAGTGGCTTTACCTGAAAAATCCAATTGGCATTGAAAAAGGTTGCTAGATGATCATAAAATGATGAGAAGAGTGGTAACTGAATGAATAAAGTCATGGACAGGGAAACAGAGAATGTAAGTAATGCTCTGTTAAAGGTTGACTATGACTTAGCTTCTCAAAAGCTCTTTTCAACTCATTAAAGTTTTTGAAACTTTAAAAATGTTAGAAAACCAGAGGAGATTTTAGATTTCCAAGCACTGGGAAAGCAGATCTCTGAAATTCAGCAATCTTGGTGAAGAAAATGCAGGGGACTCAGCTGCACGTAACAGGCTGCCTTGTCTTTCTTTCCTTGGTGGTAAGTGGTGGTGTTCTTCTTGTCTGAATGAATCAAACATTATCTCTACACTCCTTACACTATAATAACAGTTTCCAAAAGCAAGATCTAAAAAGAACAGTACAAATTTGGAGCTTGTAATGAAGTCTGAAACAAATAGTTTTCCTCCAGAATTTTGCTTATATATGTAAAAACACAGACTCTGACAGTAACCTGATCCAAATCCCAAAGTCAATGGCAGCCTTTCCATTGCCCTTACTGGGATTCAGATCAGATCTACAGTATCCATTTGTTCCTGCTTTAGGCAGGAACAGAAAAGGGTCTTGGATCCACTGTAGAACTCAGATCACCAGGCAAAATCAGAAAATTAAGTAGCACACAAAACAAATCCTACACCAAAATTCATGTCCAAGTCTAATTCATATCTCAAAAAGAAGTAAAAATGGGATTCCATGTAATCCATTTACCCATCTTGAATACAAGAATCTTCTATTGACTGCACTTGATAAAAACCAAAAACACAATTCAATTGGTTTTCTTTGAAGAATGAACAGAAAACAACCCAGAGGCTGCTTCCTTCCCTCCCCACAGTGCAGGAAAAACAGTGAGAAATTTTCTTTTGTCTTGTAGCAAACTCTAAAAAGATCACAGCCCATATTGTGACACTTCCACATCAGACACCAGCAGCAGTAAAGTCCTGTGAAAAACGTGAGTTGAGAGGCAAAGTCTGTGACTACTCCTTCCACTGAAATTTATCCCCATGTATCAGAAACCTGGTGTGATTGAAAGTGACTCAATGTTAGAAACAAAGGAGTGGGATGCTTTTCAGTGACTCATTTCGGGGTTCCCTAACTCCTGCAGAAGACACATGGGACTGTTTTTCAGGAATAAATGCTGATGATGTCCCTATTGTCAGAATCTATCTCGAGAGTAACATGTGGGGGCTTTTTTATGGGAGAGAATTTTTTCCAGTAATGCACTAACAAGAGTTTCTCATGAAACACAGAAGAGGTGACATTAATATTCACTTTGAGCAAAACACCAGCTCTGATGATGTTTTCCTTTTTATTCCTACCACTGTTCAATAAGATTAACACTCATCCACTGAAAAGTTTGTTCACAGTTAAGCCAGAACGAATTTTACTCAGCAGAGCAATATGCCCTGAATGCAAATAAAGCCCTTACACTTTCTGATTAATGTTACTTCATGCTCCCACGACACTGGGACAGTATCACATATGAAACTGGGAAAGTCCCAGTCAAAATAGAACATATGGTTACTGTAAACTTTAGAAAGGTACATACTGGGGGAAAAATGTCTGATACTGGGCAGTTACTTAAGATCTACAACTTCAGTCATCAGGGTCACTGAGAACCATAGGAAATTATCACCATTTCTTTCATCAAATTTCAATGGTTTTAACCTATAAAAAGACAAATATTGATTTTTGCCAAAGAAAATAGTACCTTGGTGGTACCCTGACTTTTTCTTAGAGGATGTTCATTACACAAGTGCTTTATTTTCTAATTAAACCCTGATGATAAAGCACATTACAATCTTCAGACAAGGATTCCCACATAAAGTCAATGAACTAAATATTTGGTTTCCTTTTTTTCAGATCACCCAAAACATTATAATCCTTAGCCATACAAAGGCGTAGCAGCTCTACTAAGTTTCCACAGCAGACAGACATCTAGATTCTTATTTATTCAGTTATATTTGCACACCACAGAGGAAAAAGAAACCACATTAAACACTGCTAAGGGATCCTGACAAAGAAAAGGAGTCAAGTGAGCCACACAGAAAGCTCCTAACCATGCCTGCCACTTGACCTAGAATTAAGAGAACTGCCAAGTTTAAGTTTCCTCATGTAAAAAAAGAAAATGGGGGGAAAAAAGGAGGAAAAGTGTATGCTTCTTTTCTTAGTCACTCCTTC
The DNA here is from genome assembly GCA_013397815.1 of Aleadryas rufinucha. Lineage (NCBI taxonomy): Eukaryota > Metazoa > Chordata > Aves > Passeriformes > Aleadryas > Aleadryas rufinucha. The sequence goes on from VZTH01018022.1 coordinate 661,631, forward strand.
AAGGAAAATCCTGAAGCCAGAATAAAGTTTGCACTGGGTTTTAGTTACAGTTAATGTATAAGCCAACAATGTTTACTCAATATTATATAGGCTTTGCAACACACCACGGCAGTAAATTAGCTTGATATATTAGCTCTGTGCTGAGAAAATGAGACTGTCCCCGAGATCTGTAAAGCACTGCAAGTATTTCCCCCATGGTACAAAGATGAGTTCAGGTCACAGCAATAAAATCTAGGCCAACGTGCTGTGCTGCACACAAGAGAAAAACAAGCTCCAGGATCCCTGCTGCCCTCACGTACACATGTGGAAAACATCCACCGACCACCACGGTGGCAACGCTTGCCAACTCAAAGGACAGGATTTTTTCCGTCTTCTTTTCACCCCTATGCCCATCTCAAAACAGTTCTCTACTGAGAAAAACAGCTGCACACTTTCTGTTCTTTCCTCTTTCTTCTGATCTCCCCTAAAGATAATTTTCCACTAAAATGAAAAAAAAAAAAAACCGAAAATTAGTCTGTGATGGGAAAGAAGAATTAAGGACATTAAGTTCATTTCAAGCATCTCTTGTTTTGTTAGCTGTGTCTTTCCACCTGAAGTTGCTTAGAAGAGACTTGTTCTGCTCATTATCAATTACTCCAGACACACCTTGCTTAAAGGTAAACAACAAAAGGAGACTGAGGGGTCAGGGTCTTCACATCCCAGCACCTGTCCTATGAACCCACTGCCTGCTACAGGGATACCCTCTGGAAGTGATAAAACTATTCAGCCCTTTCCAGGTTCTGTTCTTCTGTAGACTCATTTGCAAAATTGGAAAGTGACATTTCCTGCATGCATAAGAGCACTGAGAAGCTCAAAAGAGAAGTATTTGTAAAGTGTTTTGAATTACTGAGTAGACAATATTCTATAACAGCCAAGTACTCTTTGCAAAGCTACAATTTGAAGGCTGTCCCTATTTGCTGACAAAGACCCTTGTGCTACCTTCCTTTTCCATGCTCGTGGTTTGCCATTTAGGTGTGAAGTGATGAATGAAGAAACAGCCCCTGTTGGTTTAAAATCCAAGACCTTGGACTGAACAGCCACTTCTCTCTACAGTTTAACCAGAAGAAAGAAAACATTATAACCAACTCAAACACCAATCATGTGATGTTCACAATTGTACAGCGATAACAGAGCAAACAAAAAAAGATATCTGGAAGGACATACAAGCACTACCAAGAGGTAAACTACATATTTTGCCAGACTGACATCTTTTCCATAGGTGGCCTACCTCTGACACTATGATAACTAAGTACAGAATAAAACTATTTGACTGCTGGCTTGAGAATTTTTAATTGCTCCTCCAAATCAGATGGCATAAATCCACACCAGAACACGGGGTAGGTGAATCCTACATTTGACAGTTGATGAGTGTTTTATTGCATTCTGAAGTGCTGCATTTTTTATGTCACAAGCCTGGTGTCCTGAGGGGGAAAAGTGTGGGCTATACAGGTATTTAAGACTACCACTCAAGCACACAGCCTTTGCAGTGACACTGAAAGCTATCATTAACAAGGTTGTAATAGCTCCCATTTGACTACAGAACTCAAAACCTATATCTGTTGAACAAACAAATGTTCCTGGATTCTTCAAATTTCATGTAGCATGAACCTAGTAAATGCCAGCAGGGTATTATCCAGGTACAGAAATGCCATTGAAGCTTGGTTAGCAATTTAAACAGGTGATGAACTATTTAGGTCAAAAGGATCTACCCATTTGCTCATACTTCAAATCATGATTTTTTTACATCTGGTTTAAACTTACTCACTTTCCACTTTCTGCTCCACATTGTTTATTCATTTATTCAAAAACAAAGAGTGTGATTTGTCAGAAAGCAGATGCTGAAGTGTGAATATCAGAGCTGGTTAAGTGCAGACATTTTTTAAATGGTGAAAACAAAACCTGACTTTTTCTAGTAAGAAAACTCGAGTGTGGAGCTGAAAATAGAAACAATGTAAAATAAAACCTTCTGATGTTTTTTATCATTTTCTACCAAAAAAGAATTCATGAAAAATGTCCTCACTGATGGAAAAAAGCATTGCTATCAAATAACAGTAAGACATCAGTTAGCACTAGTTATGCTGTCCTGTACTGAAGTCAGGATTCATTAATTGTTTTCCCACTATCCACATCTGGTACAGTCACAATAGGAATTCCAGGAGTCACATGGAGGCTTTGAAAATAGCAGAGGGTTGTAACAAACAGTACAAGACCAGGACTTTTCTGGGTGCAGCTTTGGTTCCCACTGCAGTCAATGGGTGGTAGGGACACTCCCGCTCCCTTCAGAGGAATAATTCTGAAACAGAAGCCAAGATGACTCTGACTCAGACGGATCTGAGTATTGGATACATGTGGATCTAGTTAATGACAGCAAATAAGTCTTGGTGGCTCAAGCTAAAACCATGTGTCGTCAGGATTTAGCAGCATATGAAACAGTTTCATCTTGCACTATAATCTGGGACACCATTCTTTTCATAGACTGACCCTGAGCAGCACTCTCTTTTGGGTACTATTTGTACACCTGTCCCAGTAAAAATTTATTGCCTAGTCATTATTTTAAACCATCAGCACTGCTCAGTAAGAGGGTTAAAACCCATTAGCACAATATAAATATACCAGTGCTAACAGCCTCCTATCTTTTCCATCAGTAGAGGAGATATCAGATCTACTGTTAAAGGCAAATTGGGGTTATTGAGGAAAATTAAGCTCCTGCCCTGAAATAGGACTTAAATACCAAAGGAAATAAATTTAGAGCTCAAGGAGGAGACAGAGAGGGGCAACTAGAACATGAGCTAAACATCCCAGAAATGGTCACCTGAAACGGCACTGCAGGGTCTATTTTTTTCTGGCAAGGCTTACCATGACAGCACTACATTAGTAGGTGCCAAGTGTTCTCCCTTAAAAATCATGCATGGAAAGCTTCTGTTTCCTTGGGTGCTACAAGCTGATCTGAACCAAGTCTTCCTCACAAATCAAAGGGTTGAGCAGAGGTAAGTAATTACCTTTTCCTTGCAGATCTAGGATATTTAGTATTTTAGTTCAATTGATCACACTGTGTTACAAGGTTCACAGAACTTGTTTCTGCAAATAAATGAATCTGTTTTTTTCAGTTTACTACACTCCAGTTCCTCAAAAATATATGGAAAAGATAGTTTTGTACAGAATTTTTCACTGGCATGGGAGAGTAGCAAGTCTTCTCAAATACTGCAGTTGCCATTCACTTTTGAAATTAATACAGATGGAGTGAGAACAGAAAATTGCCACTTGTATTTTCATGTGTATTATTTTCGTATGAAAATAAGCCACAGCCTGACTTCGCTTTAAAGGACACCACACACCCACACAGGACATTGGTGTGATACATTCTGCCTTCACACTTGAAATTATTGAAACCTTTTTGCACAGGCAAATGCACAGACTGACCCCCTCAGTGATCCAGATAGAGAAAACCAGGTGAAATTCTACATTTCTTGCAATTAATGACAAAATTGCTGCAGCCATCAATGACTGTCCAACAGCCCTTGTTTTGCTTATTAGAGGATTCATCTCTATAGAATGAAAAAAAAAAAAGTCCTGCTGTCATCGAAATTGATGCAATTTGAAAACATTCAATATACTCCAGACATCCTGGCCCTTCCCACAGTACCACTCTTCTCCACTCGTTTTTTTTCTTGACATGGAGCAATCCACACACACAACTCCAATAGTATCATTAGAGATGTCTCAACATCTACTTAGGAACAAAGGGATCTCTATTCATTAAATGCCAGGATACAGGAATAGTGCATTTATTGTTTGTTTTCCCCTGAGCTGTAAACACACACAGGGAAAGCTTTTATTTAACTTGTATGGCAGTGGGTAGTTGGATACTCCCAGGTTACACTCCACATTTTGTGCTCTGCTCTCTACAATCATGCTGAAACCTCACCAACAGCCCAGCTCCAGAAGGGGAAATCTGATCACCCCTTTTACATCTTTCATGTGCAGTAGCCATGGCAAGTGTGAAGTCAAGCGATGCAGATTCCACCCCACAGCCCAGGGCAGGTTTGGAGGACATGAGATGATGTGCATCTCCATTAACTGCAGCATAGCTCTACGTACTTATTTCACATTTATATTGCATTGGTATCCAGAGACCTCTGAGAGGCCTCTCTCCAGCTCTGAAACTAACCTGAAGTATTTTAGAGAGACGTTATTGGAAATAGGTTTCCCATTTGCTTAATAGTCTCCTCTGGTTTATAGTTACTTTGAAGTGTTCATAAAAACTGAGATTTACAGAATATTGATATTATTATATAATCACATAATCAGTCCCTGGTTCTACATTTTTCCTTTCCTATATGAAGAACAATAATTTATCAAATGACTGTTTCTTCCATGTTTACAACTAATTTTAAATATAACATCCAGGGCAAGCTTCACTTATCATTTTTTAACCTATTTTTGTCTGCTTTATGCACTTTTTTTAATATGCATTTTAAGTCATGCTACCACCAAAGAGTATACTTGAGAAGGCAGACATTGCAAGGGCAGAGGCCACTTAATGCCATTTTTTTTTAAGTTTAACATCTTCTTGAGAGGACCTGCTTAATTAAAAATGGCCTTTGTTCCATGAGGTTGCATAAAATAACATTTCAATGGAGTACTTGTGGAAACTTTCCCTGAGTGTGACAGTGCTGCCAAAATCTAATTAGAGACTCATCTAGTCATATATATCAATGTTATTGTCTGTCAGGCAGCCACAATGTATCATGGTTAAGTGGATTTTTAACTGTCTAAATCAGTCTGTCTAAACAACATAAAATGGGAAACAAATCAAAAGACCGGTTGAAATCATGAAAGTGACACGTATTTATTATAAAATGCCATTTGTTGAATTAATCGGTGTAATGGCAGGGAGATGGAGCCAGGTGTGTCAGAGCAGTGATTTTCTGCACAAGGAGATGATGTTACTGCTCACATAAGAGACAACATTCTCCAGCCTTTACAGCTAACAGGACTCAGCCGGCTTCGCTGTGTTTCACCAACACCCTGGAGTGGTTTTAAGGGGCAGTAGTTGACAGTACTGGGCCTTCAAAGCTGCAAAACATGGCCTTGGAAATCATCCTGCAGGCACAGTGCCAGCCAGCCCTCCCCTCAGCCACGGAGGAAGCCACTTTCCCTGCAAGAAAGCCACGTCCAAAGCAAGTGAAGAAGGTCTCTTCAAGCACCAGCAGTTCCACTGCATGCACACCCTGGGAATGGCACAGCGAGGCCAGGAAGGGGTAACAACAGTGCTTTGATTTTAAACTCTCTTAGTCTTCACTTTCTAATCTTTAATTTTTAACTCATATTTCCTTTTTAAAGTTAAGCTTTAATCACCCCCTCAGCTGTTCAAAATGTAATCACATTGTTCTGTGGCCTTGAAGTCACCTCTAATGGCAGCTCTCCACCACCTCTTCTGCAGCAGAGATGAAGCTGCTAAGGAACTGATGGAGACCAGGAATGAACTTCCTAAACACTGCTTCTTGGCTCCATAGATATGGGAAAAGAGTGAACAGCATCACCTCCCAGCAGATGCTGCTGCCTTTGGGAAGTGAGCAGAGGAGCCCAGATCAGCACAGGTGCTTTCCAGAAGGCAATGCCTGGCACTGCTCAGTTCTTCTCCCTCCACCCTCTGAAATGCTTGGGTCTGTTGTTTGTTTTGTTGTTGGGGGGGTTTTTCCCCTGTCAAATCAGCTTTTATTTCCCCAGTACCTTTCTGTTCTTTTATTTGTTCATTTTGTTCACCCATGAGGTTGAGGAGCACTTCTACTGCTTGCAGAGTGCTAAGCACAAAGCAGATTTACAGAATCACACAATCACAGAATAGGCTGAGTTGGAAGGCACCCACAAGGTCATTGAGTCCAGCTCCTGGTCCTGCACAGACACCCCAATAATCCCACCCTGTCCCTGCGAGTGTTTTCCAAACCCTCCTTGAGCTCTGGCAGCCTTGGGGCCGTGCCCATTCCCTGGGGAGCCTGTTCAGTGCCCCACCAACCTCTGGTGAAGAACCTTTTCCTGATACCCAACCTAAACCTCCTCTGACACATCTTCAGACCATTCCCTCAGTCCAGTCACTGGTCACCACAGAGATCAGTGCCTGCCCCTCCTCTTCCTCTCACACGAGGAAGGTGTAACTGCGATGAGTGTCCCCTCAGTCTTTAATTTATGCCTGTAACACCCTGCAGCAGCACATTCTGACTTTATGGTAATGTTCTACCACATGTCTGATGTTGGCAGAACTTTTTCCTCTCTCTTTATAAATAAGAATTAGAAATGAAGAGTTTCAGTATTGAAAGCTCTTAACAATGGGATGGTTATATATCCATGAGTGAAACAAGTATTCACTGACCAGCCCTGTTGCTGCTCTAAGGGATGATTTACATTGAATGTAGATCCACAAATACCATTGACTTAGAAGTAAAAAACCATCTGCAGGAGAAAACCACTCTGAACCTGCCACCAGACTCTGAAGCTGCCAGTCACTGACACCGTGTTTCACTCAAACAGTCACAGCAAGGAAGGATTTTGGTTCCTGAAACTGAAAACTAAGTGGTTATCATGGCTGGAAAGCTTGTATTTTAAAGGAACATTCATTCTTATTCAATGACACGTCATGAATTTTGCATGAGGCACAGCACTTGGTGTCAGAAATTATATCAGCTCCAGCGAGGGGGACAATGATACATATGTTTGTACAAAACACATAATATGTTTTATTTAAAGTATGCCATAAATATTTTTGCCCTGAAGCAGGGTTTAAAATGAGCTC